>BMAV01001303.1:93250-109555 GCA_019973955.1 Trichonephila inaurata madagascariensis | reverse complement strand
GCCAAGTTCTCATTGAATCGCCATTATAAAGTAAGGGGTGGCATTGCTTGTGAATGGTACAATTTTAACATGAAATAAACATAACATAGAGTAATATAAATGCATTAAACACTCAAATACAAATTATATATATATTTACACAAAATTCGTAACAATATTGATACTCATCTAAATTTTTTAACGAAATATAGACACAAATTAATGCATTTAAATTATGGAAAAATAACAAATTACTTTCCTACATTAGTTACACTACTAAAATTTTATTTGAAAAATAAAACGTTTTCAACACATATTCATGTTCTTAAATAATCTATTAGAAAATAGTTTTGTTGTATTTCTTTTTTTTTTTTTACATAAAATATATCGAAGTGTACCATATTCACTTTGATATAAAGCTAAAAAATTCAAATAAAACTTTTTGAAATAGGGAATAAAATATTAAAATGTGCTTCAGAAATAAACAGAGTCTGAACTACAAGATGAAAAATAATTTTATTTAATAGATATTTATAAATCATTTATATCAAAACAAATTTATATCACTGAGAACCATTTCGAATGTGAAGTAGCTCATGGTTTTTACAATCACTGATCTCTAAGACTTGTTTACATTGTTGACAAGACACTATAAAATCACTTAACTTATAGGACTTTTTTGAAACTGCACCACGATTTATTTGACTTAGGTATCTAGTGTGGACGGTAAGAAGCTCTTGTTGTTTCTTTATGTCAGGCAACAGAGACACTAACTCTGGAAAAATTTCTAAGATAGCTTTTTCACCCAAAATATCAAGGCACTTGGCATGGTATTCACCAGCAGAGATTTCATTTCTCCTGAATTTCCCTGAGGCTATTTTAAACTCTTCAAATAAAATCGTTTCTTCGTTTGATAAGTTAATAATTTTTTGAATTAACTCAGTGTTTCGTTGTACGAAATTTTGAGGCTCTCTGTATTCTTGACTTGAAGATTCTTGATGATTGACACCATTTGTTGCATTAGGTAGAACTATTTCACGAGCAACATCTGCCAAGGTTTTGTTTGCAATAGAAGAATTTGTTATTGTAGAATTGGCAGTAAAACCTGGTGGTGGTACTCGACTCTTTGTGATGCTTCGTCCGGGTGGTTTTTTAAGAGGTGGTTTTTCTGTGGGAGCCAATGGAGGGAAATCTTCATTGCCAAACGATAGATTATCGATACCCCAAGTATCACTGGGTTTAGGCTTTGGAGGTGTTGTAGGTTCCATAAGATGTTTTTTAAATGTATTCTTATTTTCGTCATTTGAAACCATATTAACTTTATTTAAGGAAACAGGTTTAGGTTCTTCAGCTGTTTCATAATCTGATGGGGCATAGACTCTGGGTTGCTTCTTATTTTTTGATTTGGTTTTAATGATAACAAAATGATCACCTGATGCAGAATCTGTATTATCTATATTTGAGCTAACAGATTTTTTTGCAGCAACCACATTTGGTACTCGATGCGTTGAGCTATTATTTGATGTAGAACTTGATACCTTAGGAACTGATGCAGCAGCAGCTCGATGCATTGAGCTATTACTTGATGTAGAACTTGATACCTTAGGAACTGATGCAGCAGCAGCAAATACCAGAGGATTTTTTTTAACTTCTAAAGATGGAAACTCTTCTTCAAAGTTAAAATCACTTTTCTTTGATGACCATTTAGATTTTGGTTGTGAAGCTCTATTCCCATTTTCTACATCTACTTTTTTAAATTTATTATCACTAGAACTGGCACTTATATTTTGTGTAGGAGCACCCCACAGCACAGATTGAGAAGTCATATTGGAAGTTTTTGAAGCAGTATTTGATTTAGTAATATTATTGATTTTTTTATCTTGGTTTTTGGGGCCTTCAGAAGATGTAGAAGTTGCGTTAGAGCTTAAGGCTGGAAAATCTTCAATGGACATAACATTCCTTTTTTGCACTTGAGGTGGGTTAGCACTGATATTAACTTTTCTGCTTTGATTGTTAAAACTTTCAGAAGGTGTTGTGATTGTTGCTGAACTTAAGGCTGGAAAATCTTCTGCTGACATTACATTCCTTTTGATATTCCTACAGTAAGACTGTAAAGTCAAGGTATCACTATTGGTGCTATCTTCAGAAAGATATGGAAACTCTTGCACAGATTGTGTATCTATATTTTCTGGTTCTGGTTGCTGATCTGCTTTAGTTCTATTTCTAAAATAAATATATAAGTTTCATAAGTAAGAATTAATGTTGAACAAATAATACTCTATCTAAAAGAAAAAAAATTGTGATGCAATAAAAGCATTTAAATGATTTTACATTTAAGATAGTTTACACACACACATATATATTTCTCTATGAGAGAAACCTTATTATTCTATTAACCTTATTAACCATTTTATTTTACTGTCTGGTGTTTCATCCACATGTGTTAAATTTAGGCCTAATTTTTCAAAATGGCTCTGTTTTTCCTATTATGTCAAAAATTTCTGCTGTACAGGGAAGGTGGTATCATAAAGCATTGCTTAACCCTAATTATGCTGGCTTAATTCAGCGAAAGCTTTAGAAATCAGAATAGGTCTCCATTTTAGTATCTTCAATTGTTATGTTTCTTGGAATCAACTTTCTTTTTTGGCCTTGTTGGTATTACAACTTTCTCACTTATTCTTTTATTATACTGTATAACTCAAACTCAGTGGCGCAACAGCCCATGAAGGCCAGGACCTACTATGCCCATCTCAGTGTATGTGACCATTAGGCGCTGAGATACATGAGCAGATGTCCTGACCAGGTAGTCAGTCTGAAGCAAGACCTCCAGTATTTAAGTCCCCAAGCAAGCTTGGTACTCATTTATTGACCCACTGCAGGAGGGATGAAAAGCTGAGTCGACCTTGCCCAACCTGAGGATATTATACTATATATATATACTGTACATTTTTGTTATAAGGTGAGAATTTTTGGAGTTTTTATAAAATTAAAATATGGGGATTAGTTTATATATAGGTCCATTAATTTCAAAGTAAACATAAACTTTTTTGCATTTTTAATTAGCCTAGCACAAGCAAAATTAATCTTTTAACTTTTTAGATGCTTTGAATAATCTTTATTCAAAAAGAAAGAAACACAAATCCTTCAAAGTTGGTGTCATAATCCGAGTTTCTGAATAATTTGTTAAATTCATATTTACTCAATGGGAAGTCTTAATAGATATCATAATCTTGCAGCGAGTTTTTCCTCCAAGGCATGAAAAAGGCTGATGACCAAGAACTCTCTTTTTTTTAGATTTGGGTATTGCCTCTAATTCAAAATTGGTCCCCTCCCCCCCCTCTCATTTACAGAGAAATGCCAAGCCGCTACACTGTTAAAATTTTTTGCAAATGTGATCACCTGTACTCAGTGGGATACGTAAAAAAATTTTAAGTGTACATTACAGCCTGTAGTTAGCCATATACATATTTTACCTTACTGTAATTTGATAGAAAAATATTTCACTTGACAACATTTTTGAAAATTATGGGATTTTATTATTTATCTGCCTAAATTGAGCATATCAACAGGTTTCAATCTTGGGTAAACTTTTGAAGAAAAAACACGTTCTCAGCTTATCCATGAATCAACTGATATTCAGAAATATACTGTATACATGTTTTATCTTACAAAATCTACACACAATGCATAAAATTAAAAATGTATTAAATTCTTAACAATGCACTTTTATACGTCTTTTGATAATAATTGTTTTCCACAAAGAATCTTTAAAAATGACAAGCACATACATAAATTAAATTATTGCATTAAAAATTTAAACTTTGTTGTAATAAGATAAATTTTCAGGAAATTAGTTTTTTTTAAAAAAATAGTAAGTAAATATTATTCAATACTAAATTATTAAATTTAATTAGTATAGTAAAATACTCACTGGAAAATATTTTCTTCAACATTCCTTCTTCTATTCTGAGAATATCGACCTCCTCTAGGGCTAGAACTCCCTAAAGCAAAAAAAAATTTATAATTTAAACAAAAGAAATCACAATACAAACATACTAATTTCTATTATAAATTTACCAAAGTTATTCAAATTGTTAATTATGAAATTAAATTATTTTAAGCATAATGTTCGTATTTTATAGTCATATAGTGCTAGATTGATTTTTTGTGTGTGTCTAACATGATTATGTATTTTTATGAGAACACAAAAAAAGCCACACAAATATGTTCAAGATTTATTCATGGCTTAAAAGTGTGTAAGTGAGTGAATATTAACGTCACACTGTTCAGCAACATGAGGGCTTTTGGCGATAGACCTCGTAATTTTGAACCATGGTCAAGTGACGAGGACGACACCTGAGCTAGCACTCCCCTCTCCTAACTACCACACTAACAGGAGGACGTTTGAGCTCTTAACAGATTTAATGTGCATTGCTCCCCTACATGGCGGATCTTTAGTGGTACTGAGCTTGAATTCATGACATGCCTGCCATGATTTGATACCTTGACCACTGGGCTATGGCAGTCCCTCATGGCTTAAAAGAAATGTGTTCTTTTTTTTAAAATAACTAAAATGCTTTAAACATTCCTTTTTTTCAGTATTAGTGGGGAAAAAATTCAAGTTATTAGACTTAAATATTAATACTAAGTCTCTTCCCAAGGCACTTTTAACTTGATTTGAAACATTAAAAGATGTAAAAAAAAAGCATTTTCATAAGAACATCAGCTTGTTTTCATGCCATAATTCCACGTAGATTCCCCCAATAACTCTCATGTAGTTTTATAGTGCAATGTAAATATAATTCTCACTCTCACCCACATAAATTCGTACAAATTATTTGAAAATTACATCCTAACATGTTACACACATACAGAAATTAAATACGAATATATTACCCAAGATTATTATAGAACAATCAAAATCTATATTGCCTTTCAAAATAATTTGTGGCATTGCATATAGTATGTTTGTCATAATAAAACTTTAAAGTTTTCTTTTACTTCAATTATATGCCATGAAATATTTTTGCATGAAGAGAAGAAATGTCAAGTTAAATCAAAAGTGAATGCCATTCAAGAGTCATAGTACCTTTTAGTTATTTGTTACTACAATAACAAATAAAAACAATAATAAAAAAAATGAATATAATTTTGTTGACCAAGAAACTTGGTACAATTCCAACCAAATTTACACCAATCAGAATATATTTCAAAGCACCTTATGGGCAAAATGTTACATTGTCTAGTGACATTTTTCTGGTTTGCCAAAAAAGTATTCAATGAAATTTTATAAAATTGTCTTGAAATAAATAGAGATATCAATCAAGAACTTATAAACATATTTAGAATGAACACAACACAAAAAAAACAAAGTTCTGTATTATAATCTATGGCACTAAATTCTAAAAATACACAATTCATAATGCCGTATTTACTCGAATCTAAGCCACATCTCAAATTCTCAACAAGTCTTCGTGGAAAATGAAAAATAGCGTAAAACAGTTTAGAATCTGTAATTGCTCTAATTGCCCCATCCAACGGATTTTTTTTTAAATTTGATTCTAAGCTGCACCTAATTTTCAGTAGCTTTAATATTGGGAAAAAAGTGTGGCTTAGATTCAAGTAAATTCGGTATATACTACGTAGTATGAAATAACATTGCTTGAACACTAAATAAATTAAAATGAGAGAGCAATTTATCCTAACACATACATGACCCAAAATAACTAATAAATCAGGCAAACCATCTGTATTAATCAATATTAACTAACCAATAGAATTTAAAAACCAATCTCATTGTATTGTTAGAGTGGTGAATACAATCAGAGCTAGGTCATACTCCACCCATCAACAGTTCAAATCTTTTCTAGAGGATATAGAAGCTTAGTAGAAAGACGTTATTTCCCATAGTAATGTGAGGTGATTAGTGAGTGAATATTAACATTGCACTATCCAGCTACACAAGGGCTTTTGACAACGGACCTCTTAATTTCGAACCATGGTCAAGTGATGTGTATGAGACCTGACTGGCAACCAATGGAAGGATGTTTGAGCCTCAACATATTTAACGTGCTTCGGCCCCCTTTGCATGACGGGTCTTCAGCAGTACTAGGCTTGTGAACCCCACATGCCAAAACAACAAGTCCGTTACCTTGACCACTACACTAAAGTGGCCACATGTAAGGTGGTTAAACCTGGGCAAAGTAATAAAGAGGCTGGGCATCGCTGAATGAAATCCTCTTAGTTTTGGATATGAAGGAGATATCTCATGAAATTGTTTCAAAAATAAGTTGTGAGGAATGGAAATATTACATCATATTTGCAGTTGATAAATTTGAGAAACTGAATGAGATATTAAATGGAAAGGCATTTCTGGGTCATGAAATGTGGAAGTATGAAAAATTATCTAAAGAAAAACTAGGTCTATTTGCAAAGCAAGCATGTAAAGGCAATTTTTGTCACTTCCCTTTATTAGGAAAACAGAAAGTACCAGAAAGCGTTTCTGCTAAATTTAGAGATCATTTGCAAAGTTTGGAGAAAGAGGTCACTAGAAGATTTCAGGATTTTAAGAAATTGAGCCTAAATTCAATTTGTCTTTTTATCTAATTACTGCTAATATTGATAGAGCACCTGAGGAGCTGCAGCTTGAACTTATTGACTTGTAGTTAGATTACAGTGTGAAGGAAATGTTTACTGCTATGATACTGACTTTTACAAATCTTTGCTGAAAAACTTCCATGTATGAAGAAATTTGCTGGGAAAATGTTCTCTACATTTGGCTCGACATATATTTGTGAGCAAAGCTTTCTTGCATGAAGATCAACAAGAGTAAATACAAATGCAAATTGCTTGACATTAACTTGAAAGCTGTGATGGAAATTTCAAAAAGAATCTCATTCCTGATTTGAAGAAAAGTGTGATAAGGTACAATTGTTTCAATAAACTGATTCTAAAATTAAATGTGCAGGCAGCTAAAGATAATATTAAATTAACACGTTAAATAAACTGAATAAAACTGCCACTATTTTATTTAATTACTCTTTGTTGATTTTTTCAGTACAATTTACACTATTTCTGAGATGGAAAGTTAACTAATGAATGCAATCATTTTAAAAAGGAGAGAGCCTCCAGTATCTTCCGCTTCCACAATGTAGCCTACGAGCCAAAATAGTTGCCCATCCCTGGTTTAAAGAAAGATAATGAACAAGTTTCTGTGTTGCTATGTGCAAATGCTGAAGAAAGTTACATGTTGGGGCCCATAACTTTGAGCCAAAGTAAATAACAAAAGGCTTTAATCAATACATTGGACAAATTGACAGTTCACTATTGCAGCTCAAAATGTACACAGCTAGGTTCAAAAATGAAATTTTCACAACATTCTCTACCAAGGTGGTGAAAATGCAATACTACAAAAGATTGAATGGTACCTAAAAGCATATGAAGACTCAGGCTATCATATCTTAAAAGAAAAAAATTGATGAAATTGTAACTAGAACAACCGTCACTGAAAGTGATGAAAACAATCACAATAAAACAGAAAAATCAAAAACAAAATTTAGCGATTAAAAAGCACTTGAATTTTGAAAGCTAACAGCAATGAAACTAGTGGTGTAATGTATACACCCATCAAGTATGTATTTGAGCTTAGGCCCAATACCTGACTTTACATGGGGCCCCTAACATTCTACGTTATCACTGAATGAAACCATATCTGAATATTACAAACATTAACCCTTTAACGCGCTGTGGTATCTCTCCGAAACCAATGGTTCTACAGATATCTTTTATCTTTCATAAAAGATACTAGATGTCAGCACTTTACAAAAAACTCTTCTTTCTGTAAGAAAAATGCATCGTTTTAAAAACCTTTTTTGAACACCTTCAAAAAAAATTTCTTTAGCAAATAAAAACAGATAAATATTCAAAGTAAGTTATGTACATTTTTGCTGCATATGCTGTTCATAGCATAACTAATTTTTAAAATGATAAATTATAAAAAGAACTGCCTCATAATAAGTCATCTAAGTGGTGGTTTCATTGGCATACCACCGCGCATTTAGAACATGAAAACTGTCCGACTTGTAGCACTCACGTGTAAGAGATATTCCCCCTTGTTTTTCTTTTTTCTGACTCAGGCAGTGAAGTAACTAATAATTTATGAGGGTTTTGCCATTGCTTTGGGGAAGGGAATCTTGTTTATATTGAAATGGTGATGTTTTTCTCTAATGGAAATTTTTTCTCATCTCATTTACGTTCTTTTTATACTGAAGAGAGGTAGAATTTTTTGGATGGTGAATATATGTTCTAATATTGCTGATGCTATTTCTTTTAATATTATTTTTGTTTACCTCTTTCAATTAAATTTGCTAAAATTTAATCTTTTGAAGATAATTTTTATCAGTATTATTGCATGTTTTAATAATTTAATAATAAAGAAACAATGAAAAATCTGGCTATTGAAGTTGATTTCAATCTCTTATAGTTATATTTTGTAATATTTATTTAAAATGTAATTCTAATACTTAATATTGCATGTTTTAGTAAATTTATTACAAAATATATAAAGAATAATCTTACAAATCTGATCCAAATTATATATTGTTCATCCAAGAATTATGTCATAAGTGCACGGTGGTACTCCTGTGAAACCACCTCCCCCTCGGGGGGGGGGATGTACTGTAATTTTTTTAAAGGTATTTTCTCTGTTCTTAGGTTCTATACATTGCATTTATTAATTTTATTTTGAAAAATTCAGCGAATTTATTTTTCCGCACGTTAAAGGGTTAAACGCATTTGCGAAGCCCAGTGGTTGAGTGGTTAATGCATTGTGCTTCCACACCACAGGTCCAAGGTTCAAACCCCAGGCTGAGCAAGGTTAACTCAGCCTTTCATCCCTTCAGTGGGTCGATAAAAGGAGTACCAAGTTTGTTCAGGAACTTAACACTGGGAATTTCGCGTCAGACTGACCACCTGACCGGTGCATCTGCTCATGCACCTTAGGGCCCAAAGTCCTGTATATTGAGTTGGGCACCATGGACCTTGGCCCTCATGGGCTGCTGCACCATTTGGTTAAGTTTAAAGGCATTTGCATCAATTATTTAATAAGTTAATGCTAAAAGAAAAGAATAGATGATTAGTTGTTTCTTCACATCGATGAATGAGTCAAATATGGTCAGTGAAAATCAACCTGGATCACCAGGTTCCAAGTAATTTTTTTCCCTAACCTAATACATATCAGGTAACCAGTGCATTTAAATTCTCGTATAATAATACACCATTTTGTTTTAGCTCATTTCAAAGTGCAAGTTCTTTTTACTGTATTAAGTGTTTAACTATGTATCCTGCTTCATTTTATAGGTTACTTTGTTTAATCCAGATGACCTAGGGCTCTAACTTAGTTTGGATTAATCAGAAATTACTGTATATAAAGATCAATATATGAGTCATTTTCTTTGACAGTGGTGTATGTCCATTTTTTACAAATAGTTAGTTAATTTTAACATTGAATGCATCTGTTATGAGCTTTTAACCTATGAACAGTTGCCCCCCCCCCAAAAAAAAATCCTTCAAAATTTATGAAATTACAAATATAATTACTTTGAAAGTGGTAAATATCTCCATATAATATAAAATGGACTTGCACCACTTTCAAAGAAAATGGCTCATATATCTCATGAGACCAAGTTAATAAATTATAAATGATTCAATGAATTAAATAATAATAATATGAAATAGTAAGTAAAAATTAGAAGGCCCAGTGGTCGAGTGGTAGCATATCACGCTTCCACACCACAGGTCCAGGTTCTATTCCCAAGGTGGGCAAGGTCGACTCAGCCTTTCATTCCTACTGCAGTGGGTCGATAAATGAGTACCAAGCTTGCTTGGGGACTTAAACACTGGGGGTCTCGTTTTAGACTGACTACCTGATCGGGACATCTGCTCATGCACCTCAGCGCCCAATGGTTACATATACTGGGATGGGCACAGTAGGCCCGGACCCTCATGGGCTGTTGCGCCACTGAGTTTGAGTTTTAAGTAAAAACTAAATTTCAAAAGAATAAAACAACTTAGCTCTTTATATTACATTATCATCATAAATGATTAAAGTAATAAGACTGTTTTCCTATCTTAAGTTCTACATTTCTAACATTAAAGTGTGAAAACTAACTAGTAGAGCTATGAACAGTGGATCCTAAAATTAAATAACGGATGTGGAGGACTTTTTCATGATAGACGAGAATTTCTTAAACAACATGTTTATTGAAGGCGATGCAAAAAGATGAAATTCACAGTGACATTTTAAAAATGAAAAACAGTTGAATACACTCTAACTGAGCACCTTGCTCAAAAACATTTCAGTACAGTATGAAGTCAGCTACTTGCTGAGAAACACCCAACTGCTACTGACTACACAACAGTAGCGATCAGTATTTATACATTAATACAATTAGCATATTGTATTACTTCCACAACAAGCGATACAAACAATTAAGAAACTCCAGAGTGGCCAGATAGAACCGTGACGTCACACGCAGTGACCGGATCTTTAATGCACAGCTGCCATCAGCAAAAGCTGTTCCTCAACTCCACTCGTTTTTTGGGTTTGTTTACATTTCGTTAATGGCGGCACATTTTGAAATGCCCACATCGCTTGCCGTCCAAGTAATACTATATTCCTGGATTACTGACAACATTGGGATGTCATGTAAGTTATCCACAAATTGTCAAACTATGCTTAGAATTTAACCATGACATACAACAAAGACAGTGCTTTCCTCTGCAGATTTCTCTGTAACGACTTCTGATTGATCTTTGATCTACACTTCTTTTCATTAATTGCTAGAAAATCATATTCCATTGAATCCACCTATCCCAACTGCAGTCTTTTGCACTTTCTGGTTTCAGTTGGTCTAAAAAGCAATGCCATATTTTTGTGTTGTCATCATGCAGTATAACATCACATGGGCCATCCAGTTCATTCTGTTTATCTTAAGTATTGACTAATGTCAGGTTGTTTGTATATCCTGCATAGTTAAAAAAAACAATCTCCTTGTCCAATTACCATTTTCATTTATACCACCAAGTATACTCCATAGAATGTACCTTTAGAAAATTACGATTTTGTTTTTCTCCAGTTTCGTCAATGTCAAAGTTTTGGATGCATATATTAAGACAGGTCTGACTAATATTTTGTAAAATAAACTTTTGTCTTTCTAGAAAGGAGCTTGGATTTGAAAAATCTTCTTAACTACTAGATAGACCTATTTTCCAGATATAGTCGACTTTTTATTTCAGGAGATATTCTGTTATTGTTAGTAATAATTGAATCCCAATAAGTTTATACTGTTTCAAATATATTACATTATATGCAAGTGTGTGATTAATTTTGTATACATAAAATTCATGCAATAATAAATTTATATAAAACTAGCCATCCCGACAGACGTTGTCCTGTACACACGTCTTAAATCCGAAATTACAAACTTTTTTGAATAAGTTGTAACAATCAGGACCGTTTTGATAAAATTTTTTATAAAGAAAGTTATTACAATACCTGACATCACATGTACAGTTACCACAATTCAACCTATTGATTGTGTGAGAGTATGTATTTATAATGAACTAAGTCGAATATAGAAGCGATTCTGAATAGAAACTTAAACTTGTTTTGATTAAAGGGTAAAAAAGATAAAACTCGAGCTATTTCTATAACAGGTATATTTTTTTAATGCACAAAAAATAGATTTATCATAATGACACTGAATGTACAATGTTTTTGGTTAATCCTTGAGAGATATAAACAAGCAAATATGATGGTTTGCCAAACCTCGGACATACAACGTATAATTGGCTGTGCAAAAAGCAAGGGTTTTCTAAATCTAAGCTACAAATTGTCCTTGTTTGACCTTGTGACTTATTAAAGGTCATAGCAAATTGGAAATTGCAAACATTTGAATGGGTAGGTAAGTCTGAAGGAATCATTGGGATCTGTGATAGAAGTACAACTTCCCCTTGAAGTTTGCCACTCAAAATAGTGGCCTCAAGAATATTGTCCATGATTTTTTTATGAACAATCGCGCACCCTTACATAATTTTGGAGCATTTTTAACTAATTGCGATATTGGACAGAATTGAGAATCTAAACCATTCTCGAATCCACTTGAACCCCCACAAAAAATATCATCCAAATCGGTCCAGCCGTTTAGGAGGAGTTCAGTCACATACACACACACAGAAGAATTAAATATATAAAGAGAATTTGAAATATTAATTAAAAACGCAAAAAAGCATGATTCGTCTGCATTTTTGTAACAATGAAGACCCAGTTTGGCTGAAAATCGATTTTCGACGCCAACTTATGTCATTTTTATAACAATAACGTTGTTACAACAATGCAGGTGAATATTGAGTTGAATGTTTTTAATTAATATCTTTTTAACTAATTGCAATATCGGACCGAATTGTGAATCTTACCCATTCTTGAATCCACTCGAACACACACTAAAAGTTTCATCAAAATCGGTCCAGCCGTTTAGGAGGAGTTTAGTCACATACACAAGCACAAAAGATTTTTATATATAAAGATTAACCCTTACAATTTTTTTGTTCTATGATGTAAAAGTTTTAAACAGTTATCCTCTTTACAAAGAATGTAAAAAAGTTAATTGTTAACAAAATTTTAAATTTAGAAATATAAAATGAGAAATACAGGCTTAATTTTTAAAATAACTATCAAAATCTACAAAAAAATTGGAAGAATAATGCCTGTCCAAGCAAGGAAAATTACATTAATGTAAATCTAACAAAATACAATTTCACTATTCATAAAAACATTAATAAAAAGGAGAGAAAAAAACCTTACCAGAAGGCCGATTATGTGTATAAGCAAATTCAAATTCAAGCATTCTAGCCTGTTTAGCTTCAGCTTTTGTCTTGTTTTTGGAATGATGTACAGCTATGTGAGCTTTTAGATCTATTTCACTTCTAAAGGCACTAGTAAAGGTCTCATTGATGCAGCTACCTTCTTCGCACAAATAATGTTCCATACGAAAATGGTTCCTGAGATATTCGTAGTCTCTGGAATATTAATAAAACAGTAAATTATTTGAATCAAATAGATAAAATATAAATATCCACTTTGATACTATTCAGTTAGCTATGCACAATTGACAAATGTTGCTACCAACTGTAGATTAAGCATCACCAAATGCAATTATTTACCATTGTTCCCCACACTGTTTTCAGCAACAATTCAGTAAAATTAAAAACAGTATTTTGTATTTGTGCCTATTTTGTATAGTCACCAAAAGTGTTCCCTCGCGGTGAGATATGGACCCATTTAATTGATTATAAGGTATTACTTTTTTTTACACAATTGCCAAAGCAGCTGAGGCGTTTATCACATTATGACACAAGCTTTTCAATGATTTCTTCAAGAAAGTTAGTCATCAGTTAAGAGGGATACGTCTAGAGGGCATCCTGAAGTTCATCATTGGTGGCAAAGCATCGTCAACTGAACCAAACGTTCAAGTCTTGGGACAGATAAAAATCATTCAGTGCTAGGTCCAGACTATATGGTGGCTGGTCAAAAACTTCCTACTTAAACTGTTTAAGAAAGTTTTTTGTTCCATAGGCACAGTGCAATTGGGAAGTATCATCAACTAAAATCACACTTGACAGAGCATTCCTCTTCATTTATTTTAAATAGCTCTGCAAAGATAACAAAGTTTTACAATAAACTTCCTTTGTTATTGTCCTCCACAGCAGAAAGTCTGCCAACAACACCCCTTCTAGGTTAAAAAAAACATTAACCATTGTTTTTCTCCAGCTCAACATCTGCTTGAACCAGGGGTTGGGGAGTTAAACCAAGCTACCAATATGATTCAGGACATTTTTGAAACAATTTGATTCCTGTTATAATGCATGCAGTTAGGAGAATAGAGGTTAATAATATAGATTTACAGTTTTATTATATATTAATTTTGCCTCATTTAAAGATATTTTTCACAAAAATAAACATCATAAAATATATATAACTACTTCAACAAAAATTAAAATTCTACATACTGTAAAATATGGAGTATAATGTGCACTTTTAAAATAAAAAATAAGTTTGAAATTTAAAGGTGCACGTTATACACAAGGTATAAAAAAAGAGCTTCAAAAATAGCAGAAAAGATAAGCATATAAAAAAAAATTTAACTTTTACATACATCCAAATACTGTTAATTTAAAAGAAATAACATTCCTTATGAACTTAAAGGGTTGTAGTTCTAAAAGTATACTATTTGTTTCAAAAGCTTGGAATAATACTTTGAACAAATGATTTCAAAACATAAGAGCACAGGGCACGTACATTTCAGGTTTCTTTGCAAAAAAGAGGGTGTGCGTTGTACTGTGAATATACCTGAAAATTAAAAAATTGCAGCTTGAAAGGATAGGTGTGTGTTATACTCCGGATTTTACGGTATTTATGTGTTTTTAAACATATTTACCAAAATAAGAAATAAACAACATTAAATCTAAATAATCCTGCAATATAATAAGAAAAAAAAATTTTTTAATGCAAGTCTTGTCTTTGCATGGCTCTACTTAATATTGCAAAATCAGGGGTATAATTTGTGACTTTTAATTTGACAAGATTTTGAGCATTCAGTTGTTAAACCAATTCTTTGTGGAATCGAAATATTTTTTACTTAGATAAGTAGAACCAAAAGCGGAAAGCAAAGTACATGCAATTTTCTCTCTCCAAACAATTAAATCTCAACAACAATAGCTAAAAATTTATCTTTGAGCTGCTTTCATTTTTTTCTTCTTTTGTAATTTTGTAAATGCCCATAATTCTGAAGATATTTGTCGAATAAGGACCATTACAAATTTATCAACTTTCATTCCTTCAAAAATTGACAAATCTGTAGAACAGTGCAGAGTGCCACTGAGAATTGCAAAGCGTGCTACAGGTTGCTGACCCCTGGTTCAAACATTCTGGTTTGCTAGAAGAATTCATGTGCATCCACTGTTCAGACTATTCCGTTGTTTCAGGATTACTACATTCGATCCAAGTCTTATAACCAGCAATGAGAGACTTTAAAAAAAAATCTCACCCTTACTGTGATAAAGGGCGAGAAACACTAAGGCTGATACCATGTATTGCCTTTCGGGGTCATCACTTGGTATAATAGACAATTTATTCCACTGAAGATTTTTTTATAAGATTTTTAAATTACATAACTTCATTTTTTCATAATGTTTACAACTTTGCAAAAATGGTTTCACCAAACACATAAATCTTTATAAACTGCAAAAAACTATTGTTAAAAATTAAACATTAAAAAAACTGTTTATGCTTTATATTTGAGCTGGGGCATATTAATAGACAATGTTATTACATTTTAACTATAAAAAAAAAACTCCATACTGATTTATTAAACCTGACACCTAAATTGGCTGAATCCTATTATTAAATATGATCTCTTTCAAGATGGCAATGGTATCTTTTGCTTAAATGCTTGGTATTTTGGTGTGATGCAGACAAAGCTATATTACAGAGTTATTCTGATAGGTAAAATTTGTATTGGTTAAGTAACAGTGATACCAAAAGTTTTGCTCAGTTCAGAAAACAGTACTTGTAATCATGATTTTCTCTAAGTTTTTTGACAGTTATTAATTTACCGAACTGGTCCATACTAGAATTCTATCAATAACTTTATGATTGGGAAAAAGATTACCCACAATTTAATGTTATTTAATATATTAAATTCAATTTGATATGAGACATATTTGTAAATCACTGGATGCTAATACAATAAAAATTCAAATGACATTCATAATTTAATTTTATTCTAGACTAATTCACGGATATATAAAATAATTGAAAACATAAAATATACATGCAATGGAAGTACATTTAAATGATATTTACTTGTAATAATGGTATATACCATCAGCATCACAAAAATGACAATAGAAGTGCTCTTTGCGAAGATGGCGGAAAAGTTCATCCGCATCAACATATCTTTGATCACAATATTCGCACAAAGGATGGCCTCTGTGTGATTTTTCATCAGGATCTCCATGTCTCTTATGCCTGGCAAGATCTTTTCTCGAATAACATTTCCTTTCAAATGTGAATATCTGTAAATGAAAGCAAAGAGAAACACATTTTATTGTTTTATAGCAATACAAAAGAATTTAATGTTGAGATTCCTTTAAAAACATCAAAGAATATCATTTAAATATACTTCTTTATGCAAATTATAAATAATTATAAAATTGATACAACAATAAGTGATATAAAAATAGTAGAATTAGATTATTCTTTACTGT
>BMAV01001303.1:15746-92850 GCA_019973955.1 Trichonephila inaurata madagascariensis | reverse complement strand
TTGAAGTGCATCTCTTTTTACATTTCATGAGTATCCCTTTTTATGAGTATTTGTTTTAATGTGCCTTTCTTTAGATTAGGGTGAACTCCAAGTCATTTAAGAAATATGTAATTTTTTTTTTATTTCTAATGTGCTGCGGATAGGTGTTTTACCATTGTAGACCTAGTACATTCTCCGAAAGCTGATATGTAACTAATATACAATACAACAAATACATTTTAATTTTAGACTACATTAAAAAAAAAAAAAAAATTTTTTTTCAACAAGTAAAAGTTTTCAATATTGATTTGTAATTCAAATAAAAAGTCCACAACAACTCGTTCATTACAATAGCACATAAAATAGAAACATTAGTTGATAAGTTAATTAGCACTGAATTTTCATGGGAATAACTACATGGAATGAGTATTGTGCTAAACACATGATAGGAGAAAAAAACTTAACATGATCCTTTTTACAATAACAGAGAAAAAACAATGCCATTAAAATAAAAAAATGAACCAGAAATACTCTAAGAATCATTTTCTGGATTTACTATATACAAGTAAAATAATAAAGGTCAAAGCCTTCTTCTTAGATGTACTTATAAATCAAAATATTTCTTTTCATGTTGCATATATATAATTAAACAGTTGATATTGAAACTTTATTTCAAAATATTCATCATCTTCCAGATCTTCTTTTTCGAATTTCTCAAACTATAAATGACAGAGGTAACTGCATTCAGTAAAAATTAGCATGATCAAATATACCATTTGAATGTCAATATGTTTGCTGATTTGATTAAAACAAATGATCAGATCAAAACAATCTTTATTTATAGTGTTGCTACTCATATAATCATTCTTTAAACCTTTTGTCATCCAAGAAAATCAATAAAATAGTCAATAAAGAAATATTAAGGATTTAAATAATAAAATGAAAGAAAAAGTTTAAAACAAATTTATAAAGTAGTTTTTAATGATAAAACACAGAAAAAAGAAATTAACCCTTTAACTGTCCTGTAAAAGATAAGCAATTCACTCCCCAATGCCACCACTTTTCTCATAGGCAGATGTATATCGTCTATTGAAGGGAATAGAAGAGACATAAATAAGCAAATTTTTCTCTGAAATATGCAAACACTGTCGTTATTTTATTGCATTCCAAATAGTTTTCCTGATAGCAAAGCAAAGAAAAGAACCATATTTCAGAAAGACATATATATACATCTGGGGCACTTAACATAACAGTTAGGGTTTCTGATTTTCCAGTTTTTTTCATTACTGGGAACATAATAGTCATTTCTGAGTATATGTCAAAATTTCAAAAAATTTAAGAAGTTATTTTTAATTGACATCAATAAAAATTATGTAAAATAAGGATACATAAAAATTCCAAAATTTACATTCAAAAAGAAATTTTCTATTCAACCTCATATTTTAAAATAAGATAATTTACTTTTTATTTACTAAACTCAATTATTCAAAAATAACATACTAACCTTTAAGTGTTCTGTACATAATTCACAATAATGAAGTTCATGAGTTCTACGTACATGTTCTCTTAATTTTTCAAAAGTTGGTAATATATTGTCACACTGTTTACATTTATGCTCTAGAAGTCTGTCAAAGGCATCAGCAACTTCTTCGTCTTCAAAAATTATGTTATATTTTTTAAAACACAAATTAAATTTCTTGGAGACATCTGAAAACAATTGACGATCATGAGTAAATACAACCTAAGAAAGGATGAAAGAAAAAAAATCATTAATTTGAAATAATAATCATATTTTACAAAATTTAGCTGTAAAATCTTATTCCTCTAAAATTAAGTGTGTAAAAGATATATTTTATAAAAATTGTAATCTGCTAAAACATAACAAAATTAAAAATTTTAACTCTTCCTCATTTTAAAAAAATAAATACCAGATCTTAACATAGGAAATATAGCTTATCTTAAAATAATATACGGTCGGATCTTTATTTATAAAGTCGCTAAATCCTGAAAAAAGGGTTCATTATGTGAACAATTCATTAAACAGATTCAATATACTTTATATTCTTGGTTCCAGAAAAAAATTTGTAAAATTGAGGAATTTGCAAAATAGAGGTTCGTAAATCCTAATTGAAACACTAGGTTAAGTTAGGAAATTTGTTCCTAACAAAATTTTATGTTGTTTATCAAAAAATCTTTCAACTGATATCAAGCAAACAAAAAGTTCATCCCGGAAATTAGTATAAACTTTTGACTTCAACAGGAAAAACATAAAAATTATATTTTAAAAACATTTTCTGATATTTTAATAATTAGCAACTTGACATTAGCCACCTACTTCACTGAGTACTTCATGATGTTGCATGATAATATCAATATCTAAACCCTATTATTAAGATTTTGATTGCATCCAAAAACAACATCCTTATAGGACTTGTCTCTTGCTTAAAAAAAAAAGATAAGACTTCAGCTTCTAGAAAACAGATGTAAATTTATCTTTCACGTCCCTATATCCTCCTCTTCTTGGGAGTTGATTTTTACAAAACCTGTTTTTAGAGGATCTCTAATTCAACAAAAGAAACATCTGCCAAATGTCAAATTTAATGGACTACTATTGAAAAAATGGGAATTTTGCCACTGAAAACCCGGCATCTTCCCCTTTGAAGTCTATTTACACAGAAACCATTCTTAGCAGATCTCTACTCAACAAAGGAAACATGCCAGTCAAATTTAAAGTCCATTAGATGATGAGGTCTTGCAATGAGCAAGGGAGTCACTGTTCGGTAGTTGTTTCTCATTTTTATCAACAGGTACCTTATACATCTTTCAAACCATTCAAATTTTACTTCACTAATACACTTTTTTACTAAGAAATTTTACAATGAAATGAGAAGTATAGGGAAAGCATTTCAACATTTCAATATATAAATTAACATATTTCTTCCAATAAAAGTATACTTGTGGTAGTTTTCATATCATTAAAAAATATCATTTGATAATTTTACAAAATAACCAATTAATTCAAGTAAAATATTCTTACTACTGAGAATCCATATTTCTTAAAAATTGTAATTAATATTACAAGCTTATAAATGGGCAAATAATTTAACATCATGCATTAAAAACATTCCAAAGAAATAAATTTACAGCAGCTTTAATCACCTTTAGTACATCCTCTTTTAGCACATTTTAATTAAAGAAGTGAAATGTTGATATAAAAAAAATTATTGATAAGAATTTTTAAATTGTACTGAATATAAAGCAAAAGAGCATATTGATGAGAAATTGGTAAAGCACATAATCCTAATATAATATATTTAACTACTATAAGATTTGAAATATATCTCAAGCGATGGAACTATTTTGCATTGAAATTACAGGAAGATAAGCTAAAATATGAATTTATATGCAATTAAAACGAACATGATTTGAAAATGTTTGTGGAGATATCTGAGGATATAAAGATATTTGAAATTATATGAAAGTAATTTCTGTATGTTCTGGGTCATAAAAAAAATATTAAAATTTTACTTACAGCTGGCATATTACTTCTACAAACAGGACATTCATTTGTTTCACACAAAACTCTCATCCGCGTTGAGCATTCATAACAAACATGATGATCACAAGCTCCTGTGGCATATATTTCAATTTCTCTACAGCATAATATACATTCTTCTTGCTGAGCTGACTTCATTTCTAAATAATAATTCAAATTGTTTCACGAAATTTTCAAATCGTTTAATAAATAAAAAACATTTAATTGTTAAAATGTTTTTGAAAAAAATCAAATAATTTACGAATAAATGTGACAATATTGATACACCATTGAAGATGATAATTTATGCAATAAAAAAAAACTAACTTTTTATTGTGACTGGATGGTGCAACGTCTGATCACGATGTTCTACTTCCCCTTCTTGTACACAGGGCATACAGACGAAATCTTGTTTTCATTATTTAATTCATTTTATCTTCAAGTTGTGATGTGTAACGAGTTGAATTGTTTCAGTTACGCACAATGACAGAAAATTACCGGCATTACCGGAAAACGCAATTATTGATTTAACAAGGTTTTTGTTAAATTACTTTTCATTCTGTAATATTATCTTTCTCATAGATTAAAGAAAATCTTTACTATTGTTTTGCACTACATTTATTTGTGTTTCGAAAAAAAATATAGGATATTTTCGTAAATTTAATAAATGGCTCATAGATGTTATATAATATATCTAACGATTCTAAATACCAAAAAAAGTACTAAAAAGTCTTTTTTTCAGTATGTGAATTATTTTCTTCTCATTATTACACATTCTTTAGAGGTGGATTGACAAGCTTCCGACCCAGACGAATTACTTTTAAATTTTCATGTATGAGTTTTAAAAATATTCCTACTACAACAATAAATTTATTTGCTCGAAATAACTTTTTCTGTTATTAATAGTTAAAAATAAAAAGGATTCCAAATAACTAAATGTTTCTTTTTGTAATGTTACCTTTGATGTAAAAAAACGCATGAAGTTTGAGTAATTTTCGCATATTTCACCAGTTTTCCTTTCTCTGAATATTTCCTTACAACTTAATCAACATTAATTCATTATTTTGATTTAGAAAAAAAAGTGCATTCCTAGATTTTTAGCTCGATTATCCGGTGGGGTCGTAGGATGTGTCCATTGTTGTTAGAGGTAGGGTATGCTACAGATATTGAATGTGTTGTGCGTTAACTTCTCCCACCCTTTCCTAAACTAGATGGGAAAGGTTCGTGTCGTGCTCTGATTTTCTGTAAATGATACTGTCTAACAGTTAAGTTACATATCTAAATAACGCATTTTCCATATTATTGTGAAAAATTAGCAACAGCATAGTAGTTACATTTCTGAACTTAGGAGAATCTTTCTGAGGACAAATGTATCGACCAACCTACGTGTACACTGGCAGATAAAGTAAGTAAACAGATGTGGATGGAGAGTAGCCATTTAAATCGAATTGATACTGTGTTGGTGTCTGGCTTCTTAGGTTGATACAGTAGTTTCTGTAAGTTTTTATGTTACTTCTGCGCATTTTTGTTACATGATTATTATTATGTTCGTAAATGTTACTAACATTTAATGTTGACTTTCGAGAAAGTTTTCTCGTATTGATAGCTCGTCTGTAGTCGCCATGGCAGTTTTAAAGGAGTTTCGCTTGGAAGTCATTTAGTCTTGTTTACAAGTTGCACCGTTTTCATGAATCCTGTGTATATATTTTTGATGAATATGTGATTACGATTTCTTTATTATTTGAAATGTGAGTTTAAGACTTTAATGATATAAATTTCCGATTACCTATTAAAATAAATTTTATTTTAATTAATTTGAAAAATGATGTGATCAATCAACTATTAACAATTTTGATAAATTTATCAATGTGTAATATTTTTATCATTTCTTTATATAAATACTGACTATCGGAAAATTTAATATTAAATAAAAATACTGATTCTCATGTAATAGATAATATTCTAGATCATTTGTTAATGTACATCTTGCTTAAATGTTTAAAAAAAATTTTCAATTCTTTTGTACGATATTTTATGTGAAATGTTTTTTTCATTTAACTGTATATATAAAACAAAATTTAATGATAGGTAGATATTCTTTGATATATTTTTTATTATTGGGGATATGCCTGTATAGGTTAAATTATTTATTAATGTTTTGAAGAAATTTATACCCATTTTTGATTATGTAATTAAGTTACTGTTTGATATAATTTAATTATGCTTATACTAGTTATTTTGTAATAAAATATACCATAGCATTTGCAATTTTATCTTTATGGATATTCTGGGCTTAGTTATGAAACTAGTTATAATTGGAATAAAATTAGTTTATATGTACAGAAAACGTTATTGGTACTTACATTTTTGTGCAATATATTGCTGGCATGTGAAACAAAGCACATGATTGCCAATTCAACGTATACGACACTTGCAAAATTGCAGTTGCCAACTTTACGAGATGTCTTGAATGTTAGCAATCGTTGTGATGATACGCAAGTACCATTTTATTAGAAAAATTGTGATTTTTCTTGTATTGCATTCAAATACCAAATTTGATTTTTAGGGATATTTCATGTAGCTCATAGTTCTGTTAATCTCTTTTCTTCATTTTAAAATGATTCAATTTAAGTAACTAACAAATTTGAATTTTGTAAAATATAAATATTTTACTTTTTAATTTTCTGGAACATAGTTAAAAACTTTTTTACTAAGCTCTTAATTTTAGTGCATTTTTTTAAGATGTTCTTAATATTGAAGTATTTTAAAGAATATTCTCTCTTTAATTGGTTTAACATAGCTTCTTACAATTTAAGAATAATTTTGCATGAATCTTATATTTTTAATGTAAGCATTATAATGATAAAATATATGTAACCGATAATTTCTCTTACGGGTTACATCAGATAAATATGCATTAACATACATGATTTGTATTATTCAGTGTTATTCAGGCTTTACATATGTTTCACTTTGTTCTAATTTTAATTTATTGATAGAAAGAATATATTTTATGTTACACTTATGTAACAAATATTCTTCCTTGGACATTGCATTTTTAAAATGGAAGTTAAAAGTATTTTAAGTACTTGTATGTACCTCTATTTAATTGAATATATGTTCAAGGCATAATTTGTGATACTCTTAATTATGGGAATTATACTTATATACATCTAATATCCATTAAACATGTGTTGATAATCTTAATATAATTAAGTGTAGAATTTTGTTATGTTCTAGAGAGAATTAAACTGGCACATTCTTGGTTAACGCGTTATATGTATTCTTATTTAAAGCATATTATTTTAACCTTTAAAATAGCTTATTGAAATATGTTTAGCTTTATAAAGAAGAAATATAATATTTTTCTGCTTTGCCTGCGCAAATCTCACCAAGCAGACTCTATTAGCAACAACACACAATTGTTCTATAGGTCCAAGTTTTCATTCATTTTTGACATGTTTAGGAAAAAGAGGATACTGCCAAGAAAAGTCTGCTACTTGTTTAAAAAATGTACTGGTAAAAAGTTACTCGCTGGGGGTATTCCACTTGACATTAGTTGTATCAATTTGACAATTTTATTGCCTGTGCCTGCGAAACATTAAAATACCAAACTGCAATTTTTAATCTCTCCATATACAGAGTGAAATGTGACTTAAATTGTTTCATGTATTGCCGTGATATATTTTGAAAACAGTAGCTTAAAAGGTACTTGCATATTATCGCAACCATATCGGTGACATTATACGAAACGAAGTAGTACATGGTTGCCAATTTGGCGAGGTATCTTGAATTTTGGTGTGGTTGCGATAGTACATAAATACCCTTTAAAAACACAGTTCTGATTAATGAGATGTAATATTTTTTATTGATTTTATTTTGTGTTGACTTTTTGTTATTAATTTTTAGAACAGTAACAATTTTTAGAATTGTAAAAATTTTTATTATTTACCAAGAATGGTACAAAAAGGGTATTAGATTAAAAGAAAAAATAAAGTTATGTAGCATTTAAAATTGTATGTTTAGAACTTAAATAATTCATTTAATAATATATACTACAGAAAATAAAACATAATTTTTTAAATATTTTTGCTAAAAAAATTTTTTAGATTTCGGGAGTAAAATTCTTTATTGATATGAAATTAGAAAGATTAAGTTGTGTTTTTGGTACTTGTGTATTATCACAACAATCAGCAATGTTCCGGATAGCTCGCCTAGTTAGTAGCCCCAATTTCATATGTGTTGTATGCATTGAATTGGCAATCATGTGCTTTGTTTGGTATTTACGTATTATCACAACCTATTGGCGACATTATATGAAACGAAGCAACTGTTTGCCAACTAAACACATGCGACACATAAGAAATCAAGGTTGACAACTTGGCAAGTTATTAATAGAGTTGGCAATTGGTGGGATAATATGCAAGTACCCTTCATTTCATATAATGTCGCCAGTGGGTTGCGGTAATACATGAGTACCATGTTTTTTTTTTTTATTTATATCTGTTTGAAATTTAAAAAAAAATTTAATATTGATGTAATAATACCTATATGTTGACATAATTATTTATTTGGTACTTTCAGTGGAACTAGTTTGAAATCACGGGCACCGCCAAGTTGTTTATGTTCGCCAAAATTGGCGATAACATTACAATGTGGTTACCTTAATATTTTTCCGGTTTTTGGAATATTGCAAGTTTTTAGTACTTTTTAATTGATATTCATTTTTAGTTTTAATGTATATTATGTAATTATTTTATTAATATTATAATATAAAAATACAATTACTATTATATTTAATATTTATAAATATTACATTATGTTCTTTATTTATAATTATTATTTTGTTATTCATTTATAATTATTATGTTATTTATTTATATTTATTATGTTACATGAGTATTCTTATGTATAATTTTTATATTACAATACAATGATTATTCTCTTCTCTTTTCTATAATTACTATTAAATTATTTTATATGATTATTATATATAATAATTATTAAATCATACTATATAAGTATTACTTATAATTACTATTAAATAATAAGATTATTATTATTTACTGAATGAACTTGATTATTCTCAATCTCTTCCTATATTCTTCTTTTGAAATTCATTTTGATGTATTTCAAAACAATTTTTTTAAAATTATATTCCTGACGATTTGATACCACTAAGCTGCCATCTTGGATTCCATTCCAGCGATGACAAGCGGTGCTTGACGCCTTGCCCCGTGATATCAAAAACTTGCACCATTCATATATCTCATCAGGTGAACACTTTTGCGGATGGCATACAAAATATACACAAATAAAAGCTACATACTTTAAATTGTTGCTATTTTTGCTGATTTAATATAAAAATCTCACAAAGTATATGCTGAGAAATGGTTGAGGTTTTGCTGATTTTGTTTGATACCAATATTAGCATTTGGCAGTTTATCTCACTTTCCCTCGATTAACTAAAAAACTATTCATTCTCTTGTTCAGAAAATATGATCAACTATCTTGTCAAATCTATAATATTGGATGAAATTCAAGTAATTAAGTAAATTCGTACATTAATGACTGTTCTTATTAACCATGTATTCAAGTGCATTATTTTCAGTTTCTCATAAAAAAATGAATTGTACTTGAAAAATTATGTTCTTGCATACTAATGCAACAATGCCAACATTCAAAATAACTCACCAAGTTGGCAACCGCAATTTTGCATGCATCATACGCACGGAATTGGCAACCATGTGCTTAAATTCATATAATGTCACTAATGCAGTTGTGATAATATGCAAGTACCAAAAATTAAGTGTCAAAGATTTTATAATTTGTGGTATCTATTTGATAATATCCTAGGAATACACACACAATTGCTAAATTTGTAAAAATTTGCATAAGGCCCCCAATAACATGGAGTTAACCCCTTAACTACCATGTGTGTCTAAAAACCTCTCGCAATTGGTATGTTAATTGCCCCTGGTGTACATAAACACCTTTTCCGAAGCATTGCGCTACTATCTGTAAAACTTCTAAGGGCTTTGTAGTGCAATACAATGACCTTTACAGTGTTAGAGAAGGATTTCCTTATTTCAGAGAAGAATTTACTTATTTATGCCATTTCCCCCTATACTCTACATAACTATGCATGTCTGTGTAAAAAATTAGGCAATGGGGAGCAAATTGGGATACCTTTTCTTAGCAGTTAAGGGGTTAATAAATAAGCACCAAACTTAACCTTATATCAAAGAGTGCTTTCAGTCTTAACCAGTTTCCTAATCCCAAGAAAAAATATCTTTTCTGCCACATCAGCTAAGTTGTGCTATTGAATATATATATATATATAATTCTACTATAGCAAAATAAGATTAATCATTAAGGAACACTACTTGATATTTTGTTTGAATTTAAATTTAGTTTTAAAAGAAATATGTATTTATAATTTTTTGTGTACTATAAGTCTTCCTTTCAAAAACTTTTTAATCTTAATAAATGTAATTATTTTGTACTAATTTATAGTTTTATAGCATTATTATAATTTTTTTATATCAATAGCAAATAAATACACTATAAATTGAAGGGATTACGCAAAATAAATGAACAAATTTTTATTTAAAAAAAAAGATTTTTTTCCCTAGGGGTTTGTTTTTTATTTATGTAAAAAGCTAATGTTGCATTTCTTAACAATTATTCTATTAACAATTTCTAGTTAAACAAATTGTTGGTTTACATAGCTATACAATATAAGCATACATTTCATTCTTAATTAAGAACAAAACAGCTAAAATAAACAGGAATGGTAGATTGAAGGTATAACTTTACAAATAATCACTAGTACAGAAAATTTTTGGTCTTGAGATGTATACAATGCTATATGACTTAAAAAGTTAGGAGTCAGAATGTTGGTTAGTGTTTCTTTGGCATTTGTTTCACCATTTAATGTTACTCCAGAAATGTTTTATACATTGCATATAACAACCTTTGGCTGGATCAATAAAATGAACTAAATATTACAATATGGAATGATCATATCTTGCAGTGTGCAGTTACAACTTGTATTATTTATATCCTTTCCTTCAGTTCTAGAATATGGCAGCAGTAGCCTAATGGTTTTTGTCACAGACTAGTGGCTGGCCTGTTATGAGCCTAGTGCCACTGAAGACCTGCCGCGTAGAGGGGACGGTGCACGTTTATTGTGTCGAGGTCCTCCAGTTAGGGTGGTGTCGTAGTTTGGAGAGGGGTGCCAGTGTAGGTGTCGTCTTGTCACTTGACTGAGGTTCAAAATTACGAAGTCTGTGGCCAACAGTCCTCATGTTGCTTTATAGAGTGATGTAAGTAAACTCCCACTCAGTCCTAGAATCTCAATTAATCCTTCATATTTTGAATGACATCTATAAAATCTTAGCAAAGCGATCTGAAATAGCAATAATGAAGTTTTCCTGCTTCTGGTGTTTCTGGAAACAATCGTCTAAAAATCCATTATGCAACTAATATGTTACCAATATTTATTTATTTTATTATTATTTTTTTAATG
Source organism: Trichonephila inaurata madagascariensis (assembly GCA_019973955.1). Classification (NCBI taxonomy): domain Eukaryota; kingdom Metazoa; phylum Arthropoda; class Arachnida; order Araneae; family Nephilidae; genus Trichonephila; species Trichonephila inaurata. The sequence continues at coordinate 81,805 of BMAV01001303.1, read as the reverse complement.
ATCTTTTATTATTACCATTGATCTGAATTTTAAAATGAGACAAAGAATTGCAGAAAACCTCTTTCGAGTAATTATTTCAGTCCACTGTGGTGTTATTTAATTGAAGCTGTTCACAAAAATCAATGGAAATCGGTCAGTTCATTGTACCATAGATAAATAAATTGTACATTGTTGACAAATAGAATGTGTGAGTCAGCTAACCGTGTTCCTTTTTAGGTACTTTTCTTCTCTATGCATGACTGAAGATAACAGAACCAGCTTTATAATCAGGGGATTCAACTTATTTGAACACAGTTTTTCCTTTACGGATAAGACATTTATTTTTGAAGAATATAATTGCTGTTTGTTCATTACTTGATAAATCCCAAATTTTTTAATCTGTTATGATAAAGTACAAAAACAAAAAAGGGAATAACTTTGAATTAAACAAATTGCTTGGGAGAAGCAAAACAACTTTGTTCCTAGACGGTGCTATCAATAAGTCTCAACATGTGTTTGGGTTTTCTTTCAAAGGCACCAGGTGACTGATGTTCAATGAAAAAGTACCTGTTACTGTAACACTTTGTTGAATTAATGCTTTGTTATTTTATTTACTTTTGAATTCATTTTTTTTTTCATTTATTCATTTCTTGATTCATTTCATGTGCTTTCGAATTCATTTTATAAATAAAAGTTTATAGTTTGCTGTAAATAATTCCTGTTATGTTCATAATTTTGGGAATGACAGGACTTACCATTATATCCAATGAATAAAAAGAGTATACAATTGTTACCTTTGTAAAAAATAAATGTTTAAATTTGAGTTTTTTTGTGATTAAAAATATTTTTTGGTGTGTTTTAATCACATTTAAGAGAAAATGTGATACAAGATGGTTTAATTTTATATAAAATCAATATTGGTTAATACGATGTATAATATATCCTGTGGTGAAATTGCCAGTTGTTTCTTTCTTTTTTATCTGCAAAATAGGTTACAAAATTGGTGACAGTTCTCCGAAATTAGCACTATATCAAAACCAAACCCATTTTCTAATGTTAAATACAAATTTTAACATTATTAAAATATAATTATTAAATTTTGAAAAACCTTCCAAAAGAAGACAAGCCTTTTTAAGAGCTCTGAGAGAGTTGCAAAACACTTCATTGAGATTTATAATTTTGTGTATCTTTTATAACATGAGCTTGGAAAAGTGAAAATAAAACCTACATGCTCCATGCAGTTATATATTTTTCTTGATAAATTCAAAAGAAGTGTCCTTCATGGCATTTCTCCTTGAGACATCAATTTTGAAAGGAATAAAATCATGGTGGTCTTTTGTATGTGCATCATTAAAATTTAATTACTTTTAGCTTTTAAATTACAATAAAATCTGTTGCATTAAATGCACTTTTAACATAAAAAAATAAGAGTGAAATTTTCAGGTGCACATATGCCAGATAAAAAAAATTATAGCTTTAAAAATAAAATCACAAAATGATAAGAATAAAGAAAATTAGGCTTCTAAAGAAATGACATACATTATGAACCTCTAGAGTGGTAATTCTAGAGGTAGCCTTCTGGGATAATATCTCAAATAAATGACTTAAAAACACAAGAGCAATGCATATGAACATTTCAGGTTTCTTTGTCAGAAAGGGGACACATGTTATACTATTTTTATCTTACAACATTCCTAAATAAACCCATCAATCTGTTACTTCTTCTCAACCAAATGCACATTCTTCATGTAAATTGAACATTTGACATTTTTAGGAAAAATCAAACCTTTAACTACGCTTCAATGTATTGCATGCATATTTCTCCTTTTGTTCCAAATTATGAAAAAATATAAATCGTACTTCTAAAAGCCATATTTTTCCAGACAATTAAGGGAAGGTACACTTAACAAAATAATATAAATTCAACCAAAAACATGCAACTTATTTAAAAATATCTTGTATAAATTAATTTTTTTAAGCAAGGGTTTTCCAAATAAACTTTTGTCAGAGTTAAATTGGAACAAAACCATGAAATCACCAAATTTTTTAAAGTCACTGCTGGAAAGGCTTTAAAAATATAATGATTTATCTTAAATAGTTATTTACTGTTAGGAATTTACGTCTAAGTAAATAATTCACAAAGAAATACATAACATCCTGTGAATTTAATTTGCACAGAAGATAAATAAAAGAATTTGAGATTTTAGTAACATTTTTACTTGTAAATATTGTGCAAATTTTTTGGCAATATATGCATAATCATATTTATTAATGAAGTGGAGATTTTTCTCCCTAAAAGTGAGTTGCGGGATGCATAAAATAGGAAAAATAAGCAAAAAAAATTATTACCCATTTATGATTTTTTTTATCAACTTTATATATATATATATTCTTCCTTTTACTTGAATGAAATATTTTACATGTGACCGCAACAGATATTTGGACATAAAGCTTACATAGTAGAATGCTTTTTTAAAATTTATGAAATTGCATTTGTGTCTATACAAGTACACGTTATTTATAACTCAGGGGTGAAAAAGTACTCCTGTTATTCTTCAGCTTCTGACTTTTATGTAATTACAAATTTGTATAAGAACAGGTTGTTGTTTTTGTTTCTTTTCCTCCTTTTTTACCAATTAAAAAACCTTTAACTGCATCTAGTTTACATCGAAACATTTAAAATATTAACGTAAATTCTTTTTTAAAAAACAAGTTGATTTTTTTTTTAAATTCCATAAATTATGTAAAAACTAAAAAACTTTTTTTTGTGTGTGAAGGAGATCCTTAGAAGACAAAAAATCTGTAAAAGACATTTCAATTTTAGTCCAAATGTTAAATGTTTTATTTCATACATAGCAATCCAAAATACAAAATGAGTGATAATCTGTTCGTGAAGGATCAAGCCAAACTACAAAATGAAAACTTCTAAACTACAAAATGAAAACTACTAAGCAACAAAATGAGTGGTAATCTGTTAGTGAAGGATCAAGTATATAGGATTCAGCAGAAACTTGTAACATCATTCGTTAAGCTTTTACATGGTTAATTTTTACATGAATGGTACTTATCATTACTATTGATGTATAGATTACATTACAAAATCCATTTGAGCAAGTTTTTATGCATTTTCCCAATTCCACAAGAATATGATTATGCACTTATTGTTTCACAGGCCTTAAAAATGAATAATAGAATATATCACTTGCACATTCAATGATTATGTAACTAAATGTCCTGCATGTTCATTATGGTTAATCCATTGTTCTGGTCATTTTCTGTTTTATAGCTAATTTATTATTTGTTGTAATTTTACAATACTTCTCAGAAACATTTCCTTTGTAAAAGCAAATTGAACATTTCAAATTCTCACTGCATTTGCTTATCACTAAATTAATCTGGAGCCCTTTTATTGAGCTTTTAAACCCTTTATAAAGATTTTTTTGACCGTCTATTCCATAAAACTTAGTGCTTTGTGAGGCAGTATAGGTACTGTTACATATAACATTTCTGATTAAATATTTCCAACTATATGTATGTTTTCTCCTTTCTTAGGTATGCCACTTGTCAAACAGCATAACACATGGGCTCAAGCTGCAGGAAAAGGTTTGAATAATATTGGAAATGGACCTACTAATACCAGTACTTCTGAAATGGAAAATGATCAAGATAGTTCTGGCAGCTCTGCATCTAAAGTGATGAGGATGGAGGAGAATGTTAATGAATCACAAATTGCTGCAGCCTATAGTGAAGGTTGGGGACAACGGGTAGGTTTATATGTTTACTTACATGTGTTTTGGTCAAGTTAACTGCTTAATAACTTGGAAAAAAAATCTAAAAAGTGAAAATAACTTCAATTATAAGTATAATTTCTTAAATGTATACTGTGTGTGTACTATTTTGTAAATGTGTAAATTTATTCAACAAAACAAAATGTGTCTTCATTGGTTTCTTCATTAATGTCAAAAATATTAAAGACTATACTTGGTTTCGATATATGTAGTTTATTTTCGATATATGTAGTATTTATGGATTATCTGCTTCTGTGCTTTCTATTACATTATTTTTCACATCTTGTTATAAAAATGTAATAACTGTGGACTTAAATCATCTTGTTTTGAATTCATTTTGTTATTAAATAAGCAGATAAGCGGTTCTTAAAATAAAAACCTAAATGTTCTCTTTACTGGCTTTTTTAATTGGATGAATTACATGTCAAATATTTTGGGTTACAAGGGTTGAAAGATGCCTGCTTTGCTCGTCCATATGTAAGATTAGTTGGAATACCCATTATTTTACAAAAGTAAGTTTTTTTTAATAAAACTTCTCAGTCTGTTCAACTAGTTTGCATAAAAAAAAATTTAATTAGGACTTCATGTTCAACATAGGGCAAAATAATGTATCAAGAACTTTAAATAATTTTGTTAAATAGTGGCCCACTTAAAATAATTTTCAGTGAATTTTTGAAAGAATGTTTTTTTTTTTGGGGGGGGGGGGGTTTCTAACAAAAATTCACTACAACAAAAAAATGATTAAAGGTAAAGCTTTCCAGAAATAAAACCATGAAATCAGGGGAATATATATACTCTAACAATAAACAAATATTTTTTTTTTTTTTGCTGCATTTCTGTTATGAGAGATATAAAAGTGAAAACTTGTTCACTGATTTTTCATAAAATCTGCAAAAGATACTCTTCTATTCTTTTATAGATTAGAAGAAGACATGATTTTGTATAGTATGATAAATATTTTGGATTGAGCATAGAATAGATCGATAAATTATCTAATTATTTTATACAGACCTTGACTTTGACAGTGGTTTCCAAGTTGCATTATTGGTGAAAACTTTTGATATCAAACATCATAATAAAATGATAGTTTAAGCATCTAACAGATCTTTTTGTTCTTTATAAACTATTTGGACTGGACTTTATCAGCAAAATGAATTTATAATGGAATAAGTAAATTTTTTGGGCTACAGTAAATTTGTTATTTCACATGGAATAACCAAATTAAATTGCCAACTATGAAATTTTTTGCCTAGAAAAAGGGACAGTCTTAATATTGTTCTTGGAAAATTATCCAGATTTCATATTAGGACTTAAAAAATAATAATAAATTACAAAATGTAATATATTAATTAAGATAGACACTCTTGCTTTGAAATGGAAGTAGGTTTAATATATACAAACTTTTTTCAAGAATATTTTATAAGGAGTTGTGAAATCTTTATTATGATTAAGTGTTTCCTTTTGTTTTTATCTGTTTTAATATTTTGAGTTACTCAAATACAAAAGTTTACAAATGAATAAAAGTAATTAGGGTACTTACATAGTAATGTCACTGCGGGCCAAATTTGCACCTTGCGAAATACGGTAACTTCCACCAAAATCTGGTTGTTGTTCTCATTCGCTGTTATAATATGGTGGCTCAAACTTGGCTTTGGTGAATTTAATACGCAATTACTATTATTTGTTACTGATTGAAATAACATAAATTCTGTTTTAGGGAATCAATCAAGACACAGCTTGGGAAGTGCCTTCTTCCCCTCACTTAAGTCCAAAGGAAGGAAGCACCTGGACTTCAACCAGTACTGGCACAGAAATTTGGGAGAACAATGTCCGTCATCACATTAAAAACCCCACAGCTAAAACACCCACTCAAATACGAGAACCTTGGGGACATACTCCCTCTACCCATATTGGTGGTACTTGGGGTGAAGAGGAAGATACCACTAACTTGTGGACTGGTGTACCACAAGCCAGTGGTGCCACCTGGGCAGGAGAAAGTAATACTTCAGTTTGGAGTGCCAACCCTGCTGAAGGAACCAAAAATTGGGGCAATCAGAATAATGCTATTAATCCAAACATGAATCCTAACTGGAATACTGAAACTTGTAAGTAAAAGTTCTTTAATATTTTTGATGATATGGGTTTGTTATTGTTTTGATTTTTTTAGATTTTCTGTAATTAAAAAGGACTATTTGGTAGTATAAAATATAATAATTTTTAACTGTTCTGTGTCAATTCCAATTAAGAAAATGTCCTAAATATTTCAATAAAAGCAATTTTAGAGTATACATAAACATTTTTTTCTATTAAAAATCATATTTATAAAATATGTCATTTACTGGGATTTCCTTCTCATTTTCCATTGCATATTAACCCTTATGTGTAGTTACTTGCAGATATTTATACTGTTATGAATAGAATTGTTTAGTATTATAAAAATAAAGGTGGAATTAGTGTAATTTTTTTTTAAATAATTCTTTTTTTTTTTTTTATGAAACTGAATTGTAATTGATTTCCTTGGTATGATTTTATATACAGTTAATTGCCTTTATTTAAAATTTTAATATCCAAATGAGCATTCAAACATCCTTTTATATTCTTTTCATTATTTTTTTTCAATTTTTTAGCACATAATTATATTCTTATTTTCATAAACTCTAAGTAGAATGATGAATTTTGAAGGGAATTTTGTATTCCATTTGATAAATATTGCATTTATTCTAATTTTCCACTTGTAATAATCATTTGCAATACATAGTTTAAAAATAATCAATGTGTATCTTAAGAATACCTTTTTTATTCATTTTGTATAAAACAACTACAAAATAATGAATTTGCTAAATGTATATATTTATTTTTTTTAATGCAGCTGCGCTACAAATAGGTTTACCTCATATGCCTCTTGCTAATGAAAATAAAAATATAGGTTAGTATTGATTGCATTTTTATATTAAATTATTATTTTTTTATATATTTTGTATCAATTTTATTTTAAATGGTTGTTTAAACATTAAATCATTTTTAAAAAAGCTAAATTAAAATTAGCTGAAATAAAAATAAGTAATTTTTTGGAAATTTAAAATTTGATAAATATAAATGTGTACAAATTAAATTCTTTAAAAAAAAACTTTTAAGTAATTTTTTTAAAAATTAAATAAATTTTTTTTTTTCTTGCACGGAACCATATTTTTATTTGTTAAACTCAAATAAGTTGTGTTACAGTTATTTCATATGTGCTTTAAAATAAATTTCTTTATTTTAAAATTAACAGTTAAGATTATTTTTAAAAAAAATATGTAAACCTGCTTATCTATCTAATTGTTGTATTTAAAGTTTGTTACTTAACCCTTTGACCTATAATGATGTCTGTTAACTTTGAAGTCTCTTAAGACATTTAGTGGCCGTGATAGACTAGCAGTTATGAACTCATGTCCAGTAATGTCGAATCAGAGGTTCAGTATCTTATAACTGAAGACCTGCCATTAATTAAGAGAGGCTAGTACATGTTAATAAATCTGTCATGGCTTGAAATCCTCATATTAGCTTGGTGCAGAAGTTTGGAGAGTGGAGTTGTAGTTCAGGTGTTATCCTCGTTGCTTGATTGCGATTCAAAATAACAAGATCCATATTCAATAGCCCTTGTATTGCTTTACAGTGCCACTTAATAAACACACACTCACATGCTGAGATGTGAAAAATTGTCTGCTGAGAATCGTGAGTTGACAAGGTCCTTCTTCAAAATACAGTAAATCTTCACTCCTAAGGAAAGCAAAAGTGTACTTAAAATTCATTTTATTTATATGTCTGGGGGGGGGGGTTAATCTGCTCTTTGTGAATAATATATTCAGATTATATCAATTATTATTTTTAAGGAAGGTCTTAATATATACAATGAAACTTATCACATGCCATTTTATTTGTTTAATAAGAAAGTTTTAAATGAAATTTTTAGTACTTCATTCTCCATAGAAGGAAGATGAGAAATTTTGAAGTAAACTGTTTCTTAAACTTTGAATATGCAGTAATTTTTTTAAAAAAAATTGATTAATTGATTTTTATATCTTATGCATTGCTGAAGTTTTAAAATTGGTCTATTTTCTTCAATAAGTGCTTAAATACTTTTAATTGCTGGTATATATTTTTATAATTTAAAAAAAAAATTCTAGAACTTTTTATATTATTTCAAAGAATTTACTATTTTAAATTATTATTATTATTATTTTTTTTTTTACTGATAAAAACTATATTTTTCTGTAGTTGAAGATTCTGGTCCCGACAATGGCCCACCGTGGGGAGATCCATCCCACAAAGCAAATCGTGCTTTTGGTAACTGGTCACCTGTAACAGGCAGCAATAAAAAAATTCCACCTACTGGATGGGAAGAAACTGCACCTCCACCACCAGTCACTTGTCAGTCAGGAACTAACTATGATGATGGTACAGCTGTGTGGGGCAATCCTATTCATCAAGGTAAAGTGTCTCACTGGAAGGAGATGCCACCAGCCAAACAAATGCCTAATTGTGTTATGCCGCCAGGAAACTTGTGCCAGAGTGGCAATCCATGTGCCCCTCATGGTGGACCTGGCATGATTCGTTTGCCTCAAGCGGGATCAAATATGAACAAAAATGATGCCGTTTGGATGAAGAATCAGTCAATGAATCGTAACCTCAACTGGAATGAAGTACCATCTCATAGAGATCCTTCTGGACGTAGGATTTGGGGAGATGATAACCCACTTCCAGATAAAAGTATTCCAGGAACTCCTAATACACCAAATAGTGCCTTTGGAAATTGGGGAGAGCCCGGGCATCCTATGGGCCAATATTGGGGTGCAAAATCTAAAAATGCCAATTGTAGCTGGGCTGAGGGTCAAGTTGATACTAGTTCATGGGGTGGACCTATGAAGCAGGTATATTTAGTTTTTTCTTATTTCACACTGATTCTTTTTATTAGTATCTAATAAAAGTTGTACAATATGTTTCATGAATTATAAATTTTTCTTTTGTTTAATTATTCTTCATTTCTTATTTTAAAATTAATTAAAATGTGTGTGTGTTTTTTCTTCAGTAGTAATTGGTGAAAAAGTGTTATTTTCACCTTTTTAAGGATGATTATTGTACCAATTTTTGGATTTACACATCTATCATATTTCAATAAATTATAACATTTTCATTTTCTTATACCCAAAACAACTATTTGCAGTGATTTTTGGCAATGTATCAATAAAAAAAAAGTACCATTTTCATTTTACTGGTCAAGGGTGGAATACTGTTAAAGACTATTTATTGATGGACCTAATTCTCTAAAAAAGTGATTTTGTGTTGTTAATTATTGTTTATTCTGACTATATATTGATTAAGAAAATAGGTTTTCTCCATTTTATATTATTTTATGAATATTTTTGATTTTTAAAAATTTCAAAATAAATGTTTTAAATTATGTTTAGTAATTAATGAAAAGAATGATATATGGTTGTATAAAATATTATGTTTTATAGACCCTGTTCACTTGCAAACCCGTAAATAGCAGGCAAATTTGAATCAGGGAGAAAAGCCAGGTTTATTTTTTTTTTCAGCCCTTTTATTTGAGAATCTGGTGATTGGTTGATAGATTCACATGACTATACAGTGTCACCGTGGAAACACCTAGAATTTTCAGTGTTATTATCGTCCAGAATCTTCACTGTTACCTTGATCAGAAGCCACGTTGCTTCACATAATTTTTTATTTGTTTGTTTTGTTTTTTGCAATGGATGACCAGACAAAATTAACGATTTACAATCAGATACTGGACTAGTCGCCCAACCGGTATAGTGGTTAGTGATGCTGACTGCAGTGCCGTAGGGACTGGGTTCGAATCCTGAAGAAGACATGGATGTTTGTAAATGTATAGTGCCTTTGCAGCATGGAGGTACTCTAAATAGCCGTTGAGCCGCAAGTCCTCTTGTGCAGTTGGTGGAAGGGGAAGAGAGGTCGGAGGCCCCTGGCCACCCTCAGGGTTTTCTCCCTCTTGGCACCTGCATGGTGCTCTAAGCTAAGGCTAACAACAGGTATAAAAATTCTTGCCCTTAGCCGCAATGAATTTCGCAGATCTGACTTCATCAGGCAGGTGGCATTAGTCACAACAACACACACAGATACTGGACTCACAAATATGTATATTTATTTCTATTGTGCTAAAAAATATAGAGATGTAAAAAATTTAATGATAAAATTTTAATTTGATTTATTTATAATAATTTTTTTATTATGATACTAAAAGTGGTAAATTCATCAAAAATTTATTTGTGTGTACATTTAAGATTTAATACATTGTGGACTATTTTTATACAAGGTTTTTTATTAAATACATATTTTGAACTTATTAGATATTGTCAAAAAAAGAAATTTCTTTATTTCACATACTAGTTTCTTACTTTGGTTACACAAGGAGATATAGATATAAAACTTATGATAGTAAAATTTATAATTTATTTATCATAAAGATAAAAATTATAACCTAAACTTACACATGAACTAATTATATGGTAACATTAAAGATTTAATTCATTTCATATAAAGTTACAAATATTTTTAACTTCAAATTAAATTTATTTTTGTCAAAAAAATAAATGGAATCTTGACATTTATTGTGCATTCATGTTTATTACTTTGCTTATGCTAAGACATGCAAACATAAAACTTTTGGTGATAAAATTTTAAATGCGTGATTTACTTATCATGGTTATATATTTCAATGTTACTGTTTAATTTTAGTGTAAACATTTCATCCATTGGAATACTTTTATGCACTATTAGAGATATTTTCAACTTATTAGATATTGTCAAATAATATAAATAAATTAAGGCACAAGGTTCTATTATACAAAGCCATTCTTCGCCCCATCATGTTGTACGCTTCTCCCCTCTTGGCAGGGGCGGCAGTTACTCACCTGAAAAGATTGCACACTTTTCAAAACATTCAACTGCGTAAAGCAGCAAACGCACCTTGGTTTGTCAGGAACGAAGTCTTGCATAAAGATCTTAATGTTCCGCCGCTTCTTGATTTCATCAAAAAACAATCAGAAAATTTCTTCAACCGGTTACCACAGATTTCAAATGAATCTATCAGGGAAATTCTGGCTTATGACAATTCTATTCCTAGCTCTTCTAAGAGACCTAGAGCAGTTCTTAATCACTTGTGTATCAACACTTCCCAGCTCTGAAAAGGATGAGAATGTCTTGATATGAATTAAAAAGATGTGAGCTTTATTGTTACACTAGTTGTCTTCTTTTGCAAGACTTCACTCACTCTAATTATTCCCCTCCCCCACACCATGCAAATTTTTGATCGCGTTTAGTGTGGCAACTTCACCCTTCAGAACCTTTTTCAAACCCCCTCTACCTTTTCTTACTTTTTCTTCCAAGTGGTTATTTAAAACTTCCTTTCAATAACAGCACGAAGTTATCTTACAGGTAACGTGTAACGGACTTAAAAATATTATTCTCTTAATCCTTGTTATTAAAAAATATATCCCTTCTCTCCTCATTCCGTCAAGATGCGGCAGACGGTTGAAAGACGGACTTTGCTGTCATGGAGATGTGACGTCATTTTCTCTTCGTTTTCCTATGAAAGCGAAACAGAAACTAAATCAACTGGGAGAGTGGTTTCCACCCACCCCTCCACCAGCGTTATTGCGCTGCATTTAATGTGGACTGCTTTTTATTTTTATATGTAACTTCAACAAATTATTCTCTGTTCAATTTATTATGATGAGTGGATAATAGAGCTATCTCTAAGGTTCCACGTAAATGTATAACCGTTACCTAATATAAATAAATAAAATCTCTACATTTTTTTTGCATTCTTTTGTTTTTAATTTATTTTTAACTTAACTTTTAATATTGCTTTATTAGGGCTTTAATTTCTTCTGTCGTCCAACATGCAGATTTTACAAATCTACTTTGAACAAATGAACTTGCTTTTCTTTCCATTTGCTTTACTTTAAAGCAAGTACAAAAATTCACCCCCCTTTTCAAACCAGTAAAATGCTGGCTCGTCATGTAACCTGGTTTAGAGAGGATTAATACCAGTATTTTGCCAGGCAATTTTCGTCCATGCAAATGGGTCTATAGATATTTATAAGAGGTTTCCTTAAATAATGTTAAACAGAAGTGAACTGTTTTTAACTTTTTCAATTATTTTTCTCATTCAGGGTGGAAAACCATTGAGCAAAGATCTGATTTGGGCCAGTAAGCAGTTTCGTGTTCTTTTAGAAATGAACTTCAAGGTAATTTAAAATTTTCATTTTTGACATATAAATACTAACATATCAAAATTTTTTTAAAAAAAACTGTATTTTTGAGAAATATTTTCTAAAAGTTGACAATAATTTTAAAAAATGCTTTTGATAAATTTAAATAATTGATTTTTAGTTGAAATATTGTAATCATCTAATAACAAGGAAACATCTTAAGCATTTAAATTGTCATTTTTTTAAGCTTGCATCATTAATAGAAGACTATGGATTTAGTAAAAACTTGAGAGTAAAATTGTCCAGCCTATTAGTATTCTGCAGAAAATCACTTTTAAAGTCATAGAATTTGTTATATACTTCTTATTTTCTCCATGGGGCAAGTGTGATGGGTAATTCAGTCTTAGATTCAATCTGGAATTGTTTTTGTTTTTTTTCACATTATTCAACTTATATAATGTAAAATTTTATTTAATTATAATACCACATATATTTTTTATATTTTCTGTTTATTTACTGTATAATTTATGTAATCAATTTATTTTTATGAGCAACCATTCATTTACCATTTCTGGAATTTTTTTAAAAAACCGTTAACCCTTAAATATTTTTTTTAATGTACATTTTGTTGCATGATACATATAATTTAAACATTAAGTATAATAATCAAGAAATGTTTAAGTAAAATTGTGATTCTGGTTTTTTTTTATTAGCCGAATAAGAAGTTTTTGTTTTTATGAACAAATTTTCAGAGATGTACTATAAATGTATGTATATTTTTTGTGAACTGTGTAGTATTTAGTCTATATATATAGTTGTTAGGGAAGGGACAAAAAAAAAATACAATTCCAAGATCAAATATAAGACCAATCAATTGATAGTTCTATGTTCTCATGATGTAGGCCATTGGAACTGCATCACAGCAGAAAAATAAGAATTGCAGGACTTCTAATGGTTAAAAAGAAATTGTCAAAGATTGCAAAGTATTATACTTCTGGTTGGTTGTGGAATCTGTACTGCTTTGACAGAGACCCTCCTCTTTTGTGTCTAGGTTGCTAGAATAACTTTATTCTCTGTAAGGTGGACTTAATTTTTTTCTTATTTAAAATCATCTTTAGGGTGAAGAAAATTACCTTTGTGATGTTGAGTAAAATTATCACTTCTTATATAGACTTCTATGTATCAAGCTTGATGGGGAAATGATCAGGGTGCTTTTTCTCGTTATTATTCTTTATTTAAATTTTGTAATTTTTAGAGGTTATGTTGCATTTAAACTTTTTTTGTTTCATTTAAAGTTAGCGGTGCATAGGAGAATATTGTTACGAATTTTGTGTAAATAATTTGTATTTGAGTGTTTAATGCATTTATATTACTCTATGTTATGTTTATTGCATGTTAAAATTGTACCATTCACAAGCAATGCCGCCCCTTACGTTATAATGGCGATTCAATGAGAACTTGGCGAAATCTTTGTGGTAGAGCCAAGTTGGCATCATTTTTGGCGACCAAGTTGGTGGCCAATTTGGCGAGTTCGGAACCCTCTGGAATCTTGTAGAAAGTAGTGGATCTCTCTCTCGCCTATAAATAAGATGCTCGCCGGGACGGCGAGGATTCTGGATTAAACCAGCGTGTAATGAGAATTGTTTTGACTAGCGATTAGCTCGGCTGTGCTTGTTAATAATCTTTTACATATGTGTATTTTTAAACACTAGTTATTGTGTTTGATTGCTGTAGAAGGTGTGAAGACTGTCGGAGATTTATTCTATGAATATTGCTGCTGAATCCTGTATTTAAAGGATTGAATTTTTGTTAATAAATTCGCATCGCTCTTGAAGAACTGTTTATTTTCTTTGTGATTGTTCTGCATAAAATCCCCGAACCCTTGGATCTACTTAATAATATTATTAATAGGTGTGTTTATATTACTGTAGAAGGGAACCAATATACTTTTTAAAAACTGTTTAAAACTTACAATAAAATTCATTTTTATATAAAGTTGCTTTTATTATTGAAAAATAATTGTATTAAAGCTGTTTTCCTATAATATTTACAGAAAGATGACATCGAAAATGCTTTAAGACGCAGTAACATGAACGTTGAGGAAGCTTTAAGTATGTATTTGTCATGAATTACTTATTTATTTTAGAGTATAAAAAGTTTGTAGATGCATAAATTTTATATATATTTAATACATTTACTGATATTTCAGTGATATTGCCTTAAACTATATAAAATGTAATATCTTTTTTAAAAATATTTCTGAAGAATGTTATATTTAGGAATTGGATTTTTTTGTAGTGTTTTTTTAAATACTTTATTACAGTATGCTGAAAAATATGTTAAACAGAATGATTTATTTTAAATTAGTTGATAATTGCATTATTTTCATAAATTAAAATGATGAACTTGCTTTTTGTAGTGGAACTTCATGCCATGAACAATAAAGAAAATTCAATGATTGACATTGATAGTTTAACTGCCATGAACTTAAACCAGCCACGAGTTCATCTTGGTAATGTTGCCGATGAGATGAATTTTACAGATCACTCCATAGATAATGCACTGCCACCAGGAAACTTATATGGTAACAGTAGCTTTCCAGGGATGAATATGTTCTCTACTGGTTTTAATATTGCTCAAAATTGTAAAAATCAGGTAAGCTACTTTTTTTTTTATTTGAAATGCTTAAGTTTTTTTCTCGCTTGTAAAATACCTTGTTTTCTTGATTAAAAATATCTTTGTTGCAGAATTCTGTTGGGAACAATATCGCACCTAATGTCCTTGGAAATACTGGAACAAACAATCAAGTGCCGAACTTCAATTTAAATAATAGTATTAATAGTTTAAGTCCTGCTATGATGCGAAAAATACTGCAACAAACACAAGCTTTCAATCCTGTAAGTTTAACCATTTATATTTTGTTGATTAAGTGAGAAATTATGCATGAATGAATTATATATTTAAGGACTTTGAAATGAATTCAATTGAAATTAAAAATTTGCTTCACGCAGGCCTGCATTCCTCAGAATACTGGACGTATGACCCAACAGAATTTTCCTTCTACTGCTCAATTGCGCCATCTTGTACAGCAAATACAAATGGCAGTTCAAGCAGGCCATTTAAATCCTACAGTAAGTATAATTTAAAAGGTCCTTGAAAGTAAATTTTAGTGGAACGAAAACATGTTAACTTAAAAAAAAAACATTAAGCTGGTCTCTATTATTGTAAATGAAACAGAACTGAGTGTCAAAACTCAGACCAATCTATCAGAACCTATTATCATTTTAAATAACCTCAGACATGGAGATACATTGGTTTGTTCTCTGTTCAATCATATTCTACAAAATAATATATTCTAACATTAACACTACAGAAACAATTTTTTTATAAATACTTTCAAATATCGATGTAATTATCAAACTGCGTAACTCCATCTGGGATGCTAATTTGATACAGTAGGGCTAGGCGCCAAGTTGTTGTTTATGTTCGCCAAGATAGGCAATTATATTACAATATGGTTTACTTTGATGTTTTTACTGTGCGATAACGTGGTTGCTACGGGGATAACGTATGTTAGTGTTAATTTTTTTTGTTCTGCGGGATCTCTGCTTAGCAAAAGTACCACATTGTTACAAATTTTGTGTAATGAATGCTTAAAATAGTATAAATAATCTATATCTGGAAGTGACACATTAGTACTTAGTAATACATTAATATTACTTTCTGTTGTATTTATTTTATGTTAAAATCTTGCCACCTCCTCTCCCTTCGAAATCTAGTTTTATTATGAAATAAAAAAAAGTAGTGATTACACTGATCAATGAATAAATTAAAAGCGGAGCGCGCACTGTGGCATAGAATAGACAAAACAAAAGGATTAAGGAATCGCGCCAAAAAGCGCTTGGCGCGTTGCACTCCTATATCAAATCAGTTACACCGGTGGAGTTACGCAGTCTAATAATTAGGCCGACGATATGCTGATGACATTGGTATTTTCATTTCGGACCATAAAGGCACTTAAATGAGTCTTGTTTGGTTTTTTTTTTTTTTTTGGAAGCTAAAGCAAATAAGATGCATTTGTCACTAACCAGAATAAAATCAAATATATGGCTTAGTTAAGGATTTTTAATTTGAAGTAGTAGAATGCAGATTTTAAACTATCGGCATCTTTAAATATTTAGGCTCTGAAATGAACAAACTGAACGACATTGCACCAGTGATTCACAAGAGAGTTACATCTGCTAATGCATATTTTTTTTAACTAAAAAATATTTAAAATTTAATTTCATCATAATAATTACATCTTGATCGTTTTTTCTTTTGAAGGTTCAGAGACACAAGAGTTTTCTGTTACTTTTTACTGCAACAAAAAATTAATATTCTTAAAAATAGTTTTTTTTTTTTGAAGTTTTGAAGAAACTTGAATAATTATTCCAGAATAAAGTACAAAGAATTGCTAAAGCATTTGTCTTCATTTTTATACTTAACCTAGAAATACCAATGTTCAAATGTTGTATTGTATTTTTTTTTTTTTTTTTTTTTGATAGATTCAGTTATAAATAATAAATTAAAACCAAAAAAAATTCTGCATTATTTTTTTTCATGGAATATACAGTAATTAAGAAATAAATTATTTAAAAATTTGTTTTTTTAATCAAAGATTGATAATTTAACTTAACAATATACTTTACAGATTTTGAATCAGCCTCTTGCGCCTCAAACACTACAGCTACTGTATCAACTTTTGCAACAAATAAGATTCCTGCATCAACTTCAACAGCAGCAGATGTACTTTTCTCAGCACGGAAGTAAACCAGGAAGTCCACCCTTGCAGCTCAGTGTACAGATTACTCAAGCAAAACAGCACATTGTAAATCTTCAAAATCAAATTGCTGCTCAACAAGCTATTTTTTTGAAGCAGGTGAGCTAAATCTGTTTGTGAATTATCAAAGATCTTTGATATTTTACTCCAAAATATTATGTACTTGTAGAGGATTTTCTAAAATAGTACTTTTAAGGATAAACTTAAATATCATTGATATAAATCTTTTAAAGCAAAGTTTTTAAGAGAAATTTTAATAATTGAAGTAATGTACATTTTAAAAAAATGTAAACAGTATAATCTGAATTTTTGAAGGTTCTTATGTTTATGAAATTTAAATTTTTTAATTTTGTAAACTTAAATTAGAAATTTTTATAATTTTGCTAATAACTGATTTATTTTTTAGCTGAAATAGAATAACTTAACAATGAGGAGTTTGGTTTAATATATTTGGACTTAATGTTAAAGGACAATTAAAATTTTCCTTTTTCGTTAATACTGTTACAGTACTGTATTTAGATAAATAAAATGAAACTGGAACTAATTTATGAGCATAGATAATTACCTGGTTTTATAAAGAAATTTGAATATGAAACTAAGGTGTGAATAATAGAAGCATAGAACCAATCAGTGAACTTGAGGCATTCAGAAGTGCCTATGTAAGGCAACAATTATCTGGCAAAGCTTTTAAATTGATTCCTGCTACTGAAGTTTTAGGTTATCAAGGTTTAAGTGACTTTGAATGCATATCTTAAAATTTTTATGTTTATTAACATAACCTCTATGAGAAATGTATAAGATTTCAGTATTGATTTATAAAATTTTCCTCTTAGCTCTACTTGCTCTGTACTGTATAATGTGTAATTAAATGAGAAATTTATTTCCATGGTATTCATTTTAAAAACTATTTAAAAAAGCGAAAGGAAATGTAAAATTTATATATTTTACCTATTCTTTTTGAAACAGCAAGTACAGTTGCCAGTGCAGCATCCATCCCTCCAAAATCCTCAACCGTCCACATTTGATGTTGTCAAATCCAATTTGGAGTCTATTAATGGCTTGCACTCAGAATTCAGGGACCTATCTGTAAAGGAACCAACTTCCCAAGGGCATTCAAGACTCACACAGTGGAAGTTGCCATCATTTGAAAAAGATGATAATCCTACTTCCAATGAAAGCAACGGGTGTAACAGAAATACCAATGATGTATCAAACGAGTTTAGTCGCGCCCCCGGTTCAATCACCAAATCATCATCAGCCAACAGCTTAGCCTCCACAACTGCTACTCATTCAGCTTCTAACTTACAAACCTTGAATGAGAACACTTGGCCTGATATGCCTAGGTCACAAAACGATACATGGTCTGATCCTAATGATGCCAACAACTCTGTCCAAGGGAACAGTGACAGCATCGGCAACTCAAGTGATTCAAATGCCGATGGTAACAGCAACAAACACAACAGTGCCTCAGAAAACAAAGACTCTCCTGCCACTTCCTCCAATCCCTCCACTTCCAGCTCTTCCCAGTCCTACAATTTGAATGACCTTGTGCCTGAATTTGAGCCAGGAAAGCCATGGAAAGGGACATCACGCATTAAGAACTTTGAAGATGATCCCCATGTCACTCCTGGAAGCATTGCCAAATCTCCCTTGTCACTTAACAGTATTAAGGATTCTGATCTCTTCACTTGGAATACTAAACAGAATGTGCCCAATCTCTCCACTTCATCCTCATTAACCTCAAGTACATGGACCTTCTCACCGCCTACGCCGCCAACTTCTCAAAACAGGTAAGTTTCGTAGTTATGCTTATCATGTGTTTTTGTTGATTTGTATTTTAAGAGTTTTAATTAGAATTAAAGGACTGTCTTCCCACTGAAAAAGACATCTTTATAAAAATTCTTTGAGGTCTGAGAGGATTTTAAAAAATTGTTACATAATAAAAGGTATTCTATATATTTGTTGTTTCTAATGCCACCTCCACAAGTTTCACTGTGGAAGGGGCTAGTACATGGACCATGTCTTTCGTCTATGCAGCTTATGTCTTTCGTTCACTGTAGCTTTGAGCACCATGCACGTGACAGTATGTTTCAGCTCAATTTTAAAAACGGACACCCTATGGATGGTAGGAGTGCCTCCCGCCACACTTTCCCTACAATTAACCTCTCTTGAAGACTTTTAGCTTAATGAATATTTAGAATGCCCTCATGCTGCATGAACATCCATGCATTCTTAATCCTTGTGGCACAGCAGTCAGCATCACTATACCGTCTGGATGGCTCGAAAATTAATTTATGCTGAAAAATACAATTTCTAAATGATATATATATGTATAAATTTAAAAAAAAATATTTTATCCTTTTATAATGAAGATAATTAAGTATTAAATAAATAAATAAGATGGTAGATTTAAAATCAAAGAATAAAAAATACTCTTGAGCAAAATTTTTAGCATTGGTTTTTATATATGAATGAAAACTACAATGTTATGTTGAAAGTTTTAGTATTTTACCAGTAAAAAAATTGAATAATTTTTTCCCCTTTAAGTTTTATATTGAAATAAGCCCCTTCTGATCAATTAAATTTTTTAATTAACTTATATTTTTGTATTTTTAATTTATTATACTTTCATCTCAATATCAATTTTATTTTGTAATTTTCATTAAATTTACATTAAACTATTAAAGATTTATACAAAATTTTTAATTTGATGATTCTTACATTGCAAAAACTTTTCTTTTGCCTATATATGTATCATGTTATTTATCATTTGTAGTGATAGCCCATCTGGAAGATCTGCAAATTCAAGATCTTGGAGTAATCGGCCTTCTGAACAAGATCGCATGCCATGGAAAGGCCCATCACCAATGCCAAAGACTTCTCGCCCACCTCCTGGATTGAGTGGTCAAAACAAACCCATTACCTCAAACTGGATGGGCGGTGAAAGCGGTCCACAAGGATGGTCTTCAAATTCAGGTTCTTAAAATTTATATCTTTGTGTTATCAGAAGAAAGTAGCTCTGTTCTCTATATTTTAAATTTCAAGCATGTATATTTTTATAAAATTTAAACAACTTGATTAAAAACAAAATAATTGTGTAATGGAAGTCATGTCTGATAATTTTCAAATTTTATTTACAACAGGACTTTCATATGATTTCATTAGTATTGTATTGTAATAAAGATTTCAGTTTTTAAAATGAGTATTAAAATGAAGTAAAAGTTATATTAATCTTAATAAGTTAGTATTTGAATATCTAATTTTTTTTAATACTAATCTTTTTCTTATTTTTAAATCTGCCATTTTTATAACCGATATGTATTGTACCTATAAATTTCAATCTTAAAAGCCAGAATATGCAGTAATTTCAGTATATGTGTAAAGGTATAATCAAATAAAACTAATTGCTTTTTTAGCGAAAACTTGCATTTTTAATGAATATATAATTAATTTTCTCCTGAATTATGAAGTTTTTCTCTTTTCCCCTTCATATAGTATCTATGACAGATTTTTGTTATTTTTTTTTACATCTAATTAAAAAAAATTTTTAGCAAATAATTTAATTTTAGTTGATCTTAGTATGTTATCTTGTAGTTGTAAATATTTCTTTCTTTCTATCTTAGGTTGGGAAAAGCAATCTGGTTCCAATTTTTTAGTTTTAAAAAATCTCACTCCTCAGGTAATTTTAAATTTACAGTTATTTCACGTAATTGGTTAGTAGTGTAGTATAATGCAGCTTGAAAAGTAAATAAATTTAAATTGATATTAATCAAAGTTATCATGTATACCATTTTAAAGAATGGTTTTTCCAATTTAAGAAATGAGATAATTAAAAAACTCCTTACTTTTCTAGCAACCTTTTGTAGGAATACATCTTTTTACATAGTTAAACAAAAATCAATTATTATCTTGATTAGAAGTGTTTGTATTTTTCTGGTTCTAATTACTCTATATTAATTAAATAACAATGTTACGTAAAATGTTGATAATTATATCTTTAATTGTTGTCTTTTACCACTTAGTTATTTTGTATTGGAAAATGGCTATATTTTCTTAAAAATTAGAATTCTGCATTTCATAGATTTGAAAAATATTAAATCATTCCTTTTGTAGTTATTCTTAAAGGTGAAATTAGTTAAATATTTTCAAAGAAATAAGAATGTCATTTCCTTCATACTGTAAAAGTTAAAATGTGATAAAGTTATTTAATGAAAAAAAAAAGCAATATAGAGTGTTAGTTAAGCTGCTATTGAAATTCATGATGTTCTTTAATGTGCAGGTTTAATTTTATTCCCCTCCCGTAGATTGATGGATCGACTTTGAAGACTTTGTGTATGCAACATGGTCCACTTCAATTGTTCCATTTACTCCTTAATCATGGCATTGCTCTAGTGCGCTATTCCACTCGGGAAGAAACTGAAAAAGCTCGCTCTGCCTTGAATAATTGTGTCCTGAGCAATACAACCATACTGGTAGACATTCCAACTGATGTGGAAGTCAAACAGTACCTTCAACTGGCCAGCGGCCAAATGACTTCGAGCGTGTCTTGGCCGTCCGGCAACGGAAATGGCGATTCCAGCTTCAGCTCAGGGAACACCTATCCTATCAGCGGAAGCACCAACACTGCTAGCAATGGTGGTAGCTCAAGCAAACTCGGCACTACCAATTGGAATGGTGCAAGCCTGAATCTGCAAAGTTCAACTCTGTGGTCTTTCTCTGGTTCTGGTAGTAGCTTGTGGGGCATGCAGTCATCCACCAATGATCATGACCAATGTATACCCTCTCCCCTCAACTCTTTCCTACCCGGTGACCTCTTGGGTGGAGGCGAATCAATCTGATATATGTGATCTGTCCATCGAATATTGTGATCCATCAGGGGGGATTCGATTTATTGATGTAGACCATCAAAGTCATTTACCCCCTTTGATGAGTCTCTTCTATTTAGTCTCTCAATGGATTTAAAAAAAATGAAAAACGAAACAAAAAAAAACTTTGCTACTTTTACAAAGGGGGGTTGTTTTGTTCTTTTACAGTATTTTTCCGACCATTAATGGAATTAAATGGAAGACTGTATCCATGAAACAGTGATTGGGGGAAAAAAGACAGGGGAGGAAAAAAATTGTGTGATATTGGATATATATATATAGCTTAATGTTTTAAAATATTCTACTTATAAAAAAAAATATTTAAAAAATAAACTTTAAGAAGTGTAGTCCGTTCATGAACGCAAAGTTTTCCATTATGTGATAAACTCATTATAGTTTTACTTTAACTTGGTTCTGCCTTCCCAACCGATATTTACTGCTCCTCAAAATGCTCAGTTGACGATATCATATTAGATAAATATCGGTATAGTGTCTTGCATACATTTGTCTAGTATTTTTGGTGCCAGGAATATGTATGTGTATGTATAAAATAGAGATATATATATAATTGTAGGACATGTAAATATACTTTCATAGTTACCTTTACAAAATGCCAAATATGAGAGAACCTCATGGAGCACAGTCAATGTTTTATTTGCAGACATATATCTTTGTAGTGTGCATTTAAACTAGATATATTTAGTTAAGCCTGTTAATGTTTGAGCCTATGTTATGATGGTGCACTGCATAAATCATGCAAGTTAACTCTGGTTACATAATCTATAGGTTACTTCCTTGGTGATATCGTGATTTGTTATTCCTTCCTGGGGTGCAGATATTAGCACTTTTTTTTTAATTGTTATCTTCATCTTTGTCAAATGCGAGTACCTATGTAGTATTATCTGTTTTCTTTGTGGACTTGAGTATAAGTTATGTTTAATTGTTGTTATGGAGTGAAAATATTATACTTTTTGTTAAGTGCTTCTTTCTGTTGTGTTATGTAAATATTAGTTATGACAAAGATATTAGAAAAATCCATACTTCATTTGCCTTGTTGAATGATCAAAAAATGAGTGTGGCATAAAGAATAATAGTTTTGTAATGCTCTTAACTTATTTTCCATCAATGTATGTGTGTTTCACATTGTTCTGTAGCTTAGGGACATATATCCTTTAAAAATGATCAACTGAAGCCTAATATGGGTTTTTATAATTTTTATTACATCACCTAATCTTTTTAGTGCATTTTTATGGACTGTGGTTTTATGAAAACCTTGAAATTGGGCTTTTAATCGTGATATATTTTGCTTTTACTCTCAATTGTTTGTTTTGATTGACTAGTTTCCTATTATGTGCAACATAATTGATTTAAGCAAAATGCTATATTTATATCTCTGTTTAATGTCTCATAATTCCATTCATAATTCTATAAAATGTTTTGCATTCCTGTTTTTCTGAAGTTACTGCAAAGTATCCATTTATTAAAATCGCTAGTATACTTTTATTTCTTGTTTATCTATTGAAATTTATGATTGTTTCTCAATGTTGCCTTCATAGCCTTGTACATTTTGGGTAAATCTAAAATTTTTTATGGGGCATAAAAAAAAACTGTTATAATCTGAGAAAAACTAATTTATTATGTAATGTATTTTCATTGTGTTGACATGATTATGATGAATTTGAGCTTTTAATTAAACATCCCTTTTTTATGTTTTTGTCTTTTGTAAATTTTATTTCGATTGGGAGATGGGTACGATTTGTGCCTTAGGTATGAAAAAACATGTAGCCTACTTCTCCCGAGAGCTCAGAAATCTTCTCTTGTGTGTCTTTTTTCCTTCAAACAAAATAATTCCAAGATTTTACAATTTTTAGTGAAAAGAATTTGTGTCATGCATACCAAATATTAATTTTTAATTGTAAAGAATGACAATTGTAAATGTAAAAAAAACCAATGTGTTTTTAGAGATCTGAACTTCATTCCATTATGGTAAATGTAACACTGAAGATAGTTGAGTGATGTCTTGTTTGTGTGTGATATCAAAAACTGTGCATGCTTGTGATGACCTAGCAATGCTTTCTGTGCTTTAATGTGGAAAGTCTTCGAATTATTTAAATCTGAAAAAAAACTTAAGATCTTAGACTCTACCTTTGAGAAGTGGTGCTTTGATTGCACCATATTATATTTAACTTGCCACACTTTTCTCATTCTTGGTTTAAATGTTTTATTGTAGTATTGATTCTTACTGGGAGCTTTGTTTATGTAATGCTAAGAATTCCAAACATTTATGCATGCATTGTAAGAAATCCTTTGTATGATTGACTGAACAGTCTAAATTTTTAACTGAGAGTTTTAAGTTATACGGTATGTATTTTAATTTTAAAATTCATGTCATAAGTAATATTAATTATAGGTTGAAACTATTTGTTTTTTTACCATTTAATTTCAAAAAATTTTAATATGCTGTATAAATGTTAAAAGATTAATATGTTTTAAAATTTCTTAAATCTAAAAATTTGTTTTAATGCCTTGTATTCCTCCAGTAAAACCAATGACCATGCTAAGCAAAAATAAATAAACAAAGCAACTATAAATTTAGACTGTCCAGTTCTGAATAGACACTTTAGTTTTGCCTGGTCTATGGTAATAATTATATTACTTTAAAAGTGTGCATCACTTGCAACTGAATCAGTCGCATTACTGAATGGTGCTAGTTCTGTACTTGTGTGTAAAATAGTGCAGAATAATAATAATAAAAAAAACTGCTGTGTTCCTTTTTTTCCAACCTTTATGTGCATGGACACAATCCACACATTATACATGTGTCGTATTAAGACCTGTAATAATTGGTCATTTTTATTGTGATGTGGTAGTGTGTGGTGATTGTTCAATATTAATTGTTTTCTTTAATATGAATTTTTAAGTTGTAAAATTTATTGGAGTGTTTGTAGAATCTAGTGTGTTTTTGATCTAGTATAATGATGCACTAATGATAAAGAGCTTGATGTTTTGGATATATATTCATGTTGCCATTGCATTGAAATTTGTGCACTGCTGAATAAGTTAAAAAAGATTATAGATTTTTTGTACATAAAATTGGATGACACTGGCTATCATTGAAAAAATCTTGGAAAGAAATTTTCAAGTATATTTTAAAAACAGACTTTAAACTTGACCACACTAAAGTGTATTTTATCTACACTTCTCATTGCAAAAATGCCACTGACTTGCAACTTGTTTTGATTTTAGGAATATGATCTGACTCAATGAATAGTGTTGGGAGTCATTTTTCGGGTGTGCGACTTGGTATAATTGTATAATTGTTTTAATGTTATTACTGTGAATGAAATTTCCAAGCTACGATACAGTTGCTTCACTGGTATGTACCTGAAAGAAGGAAGAAAAATGTTTGAAGGGAGATCATTTCCATTTATCTCCCCATCCCACTCTTTCCCCCCTGCAATAAATTAGCTAGTGAGAATTACTGAACAATGTTTTAGAATTTCATTGCAGAAAGTTCCTAAGGCAAATTTATGTCTTTTCTTTTCTTTCCCCCCCCCTCCCAATTCTATTATTAAATTGAATCATCCTTTTTAAATCAGCAAGTAATCTGATTATGTAAATTATAATTTACTTAATTCATGAACTAGTCTCAATTAATACATGGTGAGCTTGTATTTTGATGTTTTAAATTCTGTAATAACATTCCCCAATTTGTCATCTGATGAGACAGTATGCACTGTTTGTTTCTTGGTTGTACTATGTACCATCATTCTTAAATCAAGAGGTACACAAGTACAATAACTGCATTTAATCCTTACCTACCGTGTTTAAAAGAAAACTCAACAAAATAGGCATTGTACTTACATATCAGTCATATGAAAAGTTGTTTATTATCAAAATTATTTAATTTTGAAATTATCATTTATATTGTACAAACAGCTGCATTCCCTGACCCCTATAGATTATAGTACAAAGTACAATTTCTTCATTATACCAAAATTCTGCTGTTTATAAATTTATTATATAATCTACCTTTGTGTGTGGTGATAAAAAAATATTCTGTTAATTTTGATACATTTGTTAAAAATTGAATATTAAAATCTCCCAGAGCTATGTATAAATTATTGTCATACATTGATACTATAGCAACTTAGAGCTTTTCTTGCCACGTTTGAATATTTAAACTTCAATAAAGCTATTGCAAACTCTGCATTTGTATTTAAAACACCAAGTTTTGAAATGTTTTCTCTGTAAAAGATATATATATTGAAATATTAATTATTCTTAATGAACAAAAGATGAAGAATAATCCTATCAGTTATCGTTATAGGACAATCATTACAGAATGTGAAATATGGAAAATAACACACTTGCTCACTTAGTATATAATTTTCACCTTTTCATTTCATAACAGTTGTTCCTTTCATCCCAATGGAGTTGATCCCCCCTAGTCACTTGTCTTTAAGTCATACTTAAAGTACATTTTATTCTAGTCATATCGGTATTAATAGATATAGCTGATGATTTCTTTTTTTGAAGTTTTTAATTTGTGCTTTTTATAAATTGTGGAACACCTTTAAAATATGTGTATTGAGATTAATATGTCTACACTAATTTTGAAAGTATAAATCCCAGTGTTTCTGTTTGTTTATATAATTTTTCTTTGTAAGTCTTTTTTTTTCTCAAACTAAAACATGAGATATATGTTTCGATCTGCATCGTATTGACAATTGTAGCACTTAAGTTTTTTGCGAAGGAATTATTTTTGGGGGATATGTAATAACTTATGTTTTACATAGCTTGTAATTTTTGATTGTATGAAACTGAAATCTGTATTTTATACTGCTGTAAGTTTAATGTTTTGTTATTTTCCCCCTCTTAATTCTCTGGATATGTGTATTTGCTGATGAAATGAAAGTATTTGTTTATATATAATATTGGAATGTTTGGTTTATTACCTTTTATGTAAACTGTCACATTATGTCTTTATCTATAACTTTGCATTTAATGATTATAACACTTCAATTTATTAATATAGAGAACCTTTATGATAATTTTTTTTTATGTTTTTTAAGTTTCTGGTGAATTATTTTGTATCGCTTATTTTTTAAGGATGTAATGTGTTTGTTCTTACCTCATCTTATTCTTAAGTATAAAAGTTGCTCAATACGGTTTGGTGCTCAACTAAACTGTGAAAACTAATTGGGAATCAGATACACTTATCCTGATAATTATACTTAAAACTAATTTTTTTAATTGGAAGCGCACATAAAAGTTTGTCCACAGTATATCAAAAATTTCATTTTTATACTTCACAGAAATAATATATTTAAATAGTTAAGAGTAGATATTATTCATGTAATGTTGTAAATTGAATATTTCCTAAAGTAAACTAATTAGACAGTTTCCAGAATAATTTCTGAAATATCTTAACAATCATTAAACCAAAAGAAACTTCTCGGTGAAAAAAACGAGTGTTTTTTCCATGTTATTTACTGCCATGTTTAGAAAAAGGTTTATAATTGAATTTGATGTTCATATTCATGTATCTAAAAGCTTCATGCAATATTAAGACAATTCTGTAATATGTATAAAAAAAAATGACAGAAAATGAAAAATTGGAAATTTTGGGTGTTTTAAAATTTGTGAAATACATCAAAGAATTTGGAACAAATTGCTGCCTTATTGTATTTTAGAATTTTTAAAATGAAAGTGTCTACCAAGTGTAATATGTGTATTTTTAATGATATGTGAAAAGGCCTTGTTCTGCAGAATGAGTTTATGCTATGTAAAAAAAAAATATATTTTATCACCATTGCTCAAAAGGTTGATGGAAATTTTTTTAGATCTTATATAGTATTTATATCTTAACACATGATAATTCCTCCTTGGAAGTTTTATGGATTATAAGTCTTGAAAATTACTTTATTGCTGAAGAATCAATTGTCCTTATGAAAAAGTTTATCTAAAAAAGAAGTTTTAACCCCTGAATTGAGGGAAAAATCAGGGGAAGGGGGGAATTGAGTTGGTGTACATATCACTGATGTTTCTTAATTGTGATTTTTCTGTCAAAGCATAGTCATAAATTATTTGTTATACATATGGATATTTTGAAAAAAAAGTGTTTGTTTAATTTATGTTTTAATGCTTTGGATATATATATATATATATATTATCGTTTGCAACATTTCACAAAAATTTCATGACAGTTTTATGACTAATGAATTTTAAAATCTTAAATGAAATTGAAAGATTATTTTATTTCTCTATTACTTAAGAGAGGAAGTATTAAATTTTGTAGATTTTATGTATTTTTTTGACTGCACATCCTTGTTTTAAAATCATTGTGTGTGTAATTTAAAAAAAAAATTGTTTTTATAAAATGAACCTGTGATCATTATCTTAAGATACTAATATATCTTACTGTTGAAGTACTAATGAACTCTTGATTAGCAGTTAGTAGATTGTACAGTTTAGTGTGTGTGTATGTGTGTGAAATATTGCATAGTTTTGTAGATTGTGGTTGTCAAACTTATGCATTTAGTGATTCTTCTTTCCAGTCAAATATTTTTACTTATGTACATAAACTATATAAAGAGAGATGCTCAGTTCGCTGGTTTAAAAAAAATACTTTTTAAAAAAAAAAAAGCTTTCAAAGTGTCAAATTGAGTTAAAATGATACATACCTATTTGTCTAAATTTAAAAAAAGAAAAATCTCATCAACACATCTACAAAGAAAGCTATTTTTGACTTACTGTGTGTGGTTTAACCTTCATATCTTTAAATACCACTTTGATGTTTTAAATATAGATACCTGCAGAGGCCTACATATACTATAAAATGAAGTTTGTGTACATCCTAACAATGATGCTTACAATGCAGTGTGTCATAGTTGTAATAACCTATTCAGTGAAGATAAAAGTTTATATACAGAGCTGCAATGTGAAATGACTGAACTTCAGTGTTCTTTGCAAACTACAGCAGTGGTGAAAAAACGGTGATGGCAGCAATGCACAATGTTTACAAAGGCACTTTTCTGTAATTGTTGTCTTTAATAAAGCTCTGAAAAAAAATGAGTCATAATTTTTTTAATCTATAGTGAACTAAACAGAATAATTTAAAAATTCGTTAAGCACTTTCCCGAAAAACCATATTACAACATTATATATTTTCAATTCCTATTAGTTAACACTCTCCCTATATATATATATATATCTTGTTCAAATTTTCAATCATTAATAAAATACTTTTTATTCATCCATTGAGTTCAAATACAATTTTTTCAAATATTAATTCTTTAATTAATGAATAAATAGTAACAAACAAAAATAATAGTCCAACACCATATATAGAAAGGAAAACCACTCGTGTCCCTGTAGCGCGTTGGACTTCTAATCCAAAGGTTAGGGCTCGACTCCCACCTGGGATGGCCTAACTTCTGATAATGTGATTTCTTTTTACTATGCTCTGTTTTATTTGAATAATTAAATTTAATCAATGAATAAATAGTAACAAAAATAGCCCAACACCCTATATAGAAAAGAAAATCACTTTCTATTTTGCCCCTTAAAATTGTGATTCTGTCATATATATATACATATTTGTATCAATTGTAATTATTTAATAAAAAGTAACTAAAATAATATTTTTCTTTGTTGACCTAAGTAGGAATTGACTTAAAGAAAATTTATATTACTTGTTTAATATGAAGTTCCTCTCTTGTCACAGTATTTTTCATTAGACGTAAATCTAAAATAATCACATACAAACATGCATTTTATATAAATTAGATTGTTGATGCCACCAATATATATTCCAACTCATAATTGAAGTGTTGGAAGAAACTCTTATTAGTGCTTTTTCTATCTAGTATCAAAGAGCTGGATCCAAATATAGATCAAATTTTCAGATAAAAAATGTCACAGTATTGAAATTATTTTGAGTATTAGTAATCTATTTATCATATTGTATCATGAAAATTTTGAAATATTTTATAAATTTGCCTTTTGGCACTTCAACATGTAGCAGTCAATTTTAATTAAAGATTACAATGGAATTCTTGATTGATATAAGTAATGAAGTATAAAATACATTTAAACAGGAAAATTGGATTTATTCCAAAACGGAAAACTGCTCTCTGTTGAATAGAATAAATAATAAATTTTGTTTTTGTTGGAGGATTTTTTTAAATATGAACAAAATATGCCGAATTCTTCCAATTTTTTAATAGTAAGTTAATCTAATATAATGTGCAGTGTGTGGAAATTTAAAAGCCCCATTGTGACATGATTATGATGAAACTACCGGTTAAAGTAATACAGAGTCTGAAATCTTCTTTCAAATTCTTTGTTATTTAAATGTCTTTGTGTACCAATAAATTTTATTTAGACATTTGATATTTCCATATCTTTGTTATTTTCAACAACATAATTTAATTAAAATTTTTTTGCACTGATTAAAAATATATATATATGGAATTGATTAAATTCTATTTTCATACACTTCCCCAAATACTTTCCTCTTCTGTTGTTTTAACGTTATCAAGTTTTTAGTTTTTGTAATTGATACTATGTCAAAAATTCTGTTGATCAGAGGTCCAGAATCAATAAACTAGTATTTCTAGTTCCTTACATAGAGGAAGCAGTCGTATAGGAAACTAAGTCAGATAAGGAAGTTGTCGATTTCATTAAAAATAGTATTAAGTGTTTCAATTTCTTTGCATTATTTTTGATGTATTATAATTGATTGAAATAAAGTTTATTATATAAACACATGCTATCAAATAAACCTGAAAGAAATTATCATTTGCAAATTGAATCTAATATTTGAAAGGAATCTAGGATTCTGTTACACATTACGTACATTTTTTTAACAGTTGCCTAATTTTGCTCATTAGTTATACTCCGGAAAACTTCATTTCTACTTTATCTCAAACAGGTGTTAATTTGAATGAAAACATTAATTTTTTTCACTCTTGGAGACATTCATGTGGTCTTTTACTGAAAATGTAAATTATATTACACAGCAATTAAAACGAAGTTTATTCGACAATTATACTACTTATTTAATTATTTTAATGAACTTTAAATAACTTTTTTTTTAAAAAAATTTAATAATATATGACTAGTTTCCTACCACATTTACATGAAACTGATGAATAGTTTGAATGTTGAAATTAGACAGCTAAATGTTATATTGTATCATTTACTTAACTCATGATAACTTATGCTATTCACCTATTGTATTCATATTTTCTTTTAAAGTTCATTTAAATGCATGTTGTGTAAAAATTGAAATTATAACAGTATGTTTTCTTATCATTATCAATTATTTATATAAAGTCAAACTGCTATGTATCTTAGATATCTAGTTTACTAACTAGGAAGAAACAGATATTGAAAAGTTAAATTGCACCAGATTTATGTATATTAAATAAGAATCTATAATGCTAAAAGTAGTATTTCTTTTGAAAATGAATTTGTACTATGAAGGCTAAAAACATTTTCACCCAAATTAAATTCTTGTTAATTGCTTTTTTTAAAAAATAAAACATGCACTTTTCTGTCTAGAAATTATGTTAAGGTTTTTTTATATTAATATATTTAGAATTTCATCAGATAAAACATGATTGTTTAATGTTTTCATAATTTATAAGTTAATGTTACCCTTATTTGAATAGTAGCAAAATATTCAATTTTACATATCTGATTATAATTTAGATTCCTTACTATTAAAAATCATTATCCAAGTTTTATTTCCAATTGTAATGATTTTTTAATTAATTGCTACCCTTTCTTCATAATAATTATAAACAATTATATAATTTTTTTTAGGAAAACCTTGCAATATGCATAAATATAAAATGATTCAAATAATTGAATGACAGTTTTTATTTATTTTAGAAAATTTGTAATCTGATATGCAAATATGAGCAAACATAAATTGATTGAATTATTTTTTATAAGTCAAAAAATTCTTTCCTTTAGAAATTTATAAATCTTAGGCATATTATGTCAAGTATTTAAGATGATGTAGATGTTAGTTTGCATTAATGGAATGTGGCAAAAGAGTAATATCTGTATGCAACTTTTTTACATCATAAATACAAACTAAAATAACAAATCATATTGATGTCTATAAAGGAGAAAAAATTCAGTGTTTTTCTAAAAGTAATTTTTGTTATGTCGGAATTACTGTAGAATTTATTGTTAATATGAAACTTGCATGATTGAACTCTTTATTTATATTAAAACAAAAGTCTACCAAATTATTAATTTATTTAAACCTTAAAGTGATAAGAAAAACTTTATGCAATTTAAAGTTTTAAAAGTATTGGAGGTAAATTTTATCAAAGGTGTGAATTATCTAACACTGAATGAAACTGCTTATTCTAAAATTTATATTCTAGAAAAATTCATAATTTGTATTTTCCTGAATTTATAATAAGATTTAACTATTACATTAACTTTTTAAGAACAGTTTTGTCTAAATATTTCATAAAAAAAAAAACTTTTTATTTGAGATAAGATTGATTTGAAGTTGCTTTGAACAGCTTTAATTTTTTTCGCTAGTAGGTAATTTTAGCCATAACAGCTGTATATGTATACGTCACAGCTGTTAAAGAATCTATTCTGTGTCAATAGAAATTTGATCCACTTAATAAATGCATTTAATATTTGCTAGAAAAACATATCTTGCATAATATATATAACTGCATTTGAAACACAAGAAAAATTTGATTAAGTACATCATTTCATATAGATGCATCAAAAAATTAAAATCTAATATTTTCCTATAACTTTTGGATGAACATGTTTCAATAAATGGATTTTAGAAACTTATTTTAACTTTTTACCAAACTAGCAGGTAAAGGAAAAAAAAGGTGGAAAATAAAATATTTAGGAAAGCATAATTTCAGTAAAAAATATATATACCAAGGTTATAACTCAGGTTAAATATTTTCAATCCTTTTCAGACACTTTGAGATTTAAAAAAATAAAGTGTATAAGTTTGGAGAATACTATACCAGTTGAAATGTTAATTCTCATCATTCAGGTAAAGATTAATAACCTTTTATGTATCAGTTCAACAAAATTCAAACAGTCTCCAATTAAAACTATTATAATATTGAACAAGGATTTTGGATCTAATGAATCTTGAAAAGTTTTATATGGTATGAAGTTTGGTACTAGCTTAGGTTTTACCTTTCTCAACCATTTGCAAATCAGAATTGCATAATTTCACAAATACCTCACTTTATTGTTGTAATTAAGTATTTCAACTTTTTTTAAGCCAAAATTAATTTCTTTATAATTCGTAAAAATTCCCATTCAGAAAACGAATATTTTAACTGGGAATTAATATGAATAAAATTTTTTTCCTTACTATTCTGGGTTGGCATTGAAGCAATCATATTCAACCTTTTTCACAATACAAAAGATTTAAGCTCGTGTGGAGATTTGTCTTCTATATCTTTTTTAATCTTGTATGTAAACATGTGATACTATTTCCTTAATTTAAAGCTATATCAGATTTTAACTTCTAATTTATATTCAAATAAAAATTGTAACCTTGATTCAAAATATACAAAACAATAACATACCATTATCAATCTTGATTTCAAAAATTAAATACCTGCTTAAGCATAGCATTTTTTAAATTTGTATATTTTTTTCTCATTAAATTTCAACTAGCATTCAAGTGTTAATTTTATCTGAAGAAATGTTTTAAAAAGTTCCAAATACTCTTAAAATCAAAATCGTCATGCTGGCCGGCCCCGCACAAGAAAATATAGGTTAAAATATGTATACATACATTCTTTTTCGTTCATACAATTAACTCTATTTAGAACTGTTCACTACATGTGAATCAGCTATATTCACCACAAGCATATCTGCATAAATTATTTGGGTACTAGCATAACTGCAGAAAAAAATTTTTTTGGCTTTTCCTCCCTATATAAAACAAATTAGATTCCTTGATGTTTTGATATCAAGGTGGAATTCACATGGAACCAATTTTGTTGCGATACTAATACACAAGTATCGTTATTTGTATATAGTAAACAATTGTACCCATTAAATGTTTTAAAATTCTCTATAATAAATATTAAACTTCTAACAATAAAATTCCCTTCTCAATGTTTTAAATTTTGATCCATTATATTTTTAAAAATGCAATACTCCCATTCCAAGTTAGCTATCTTAAATATGAATTTTTTTAAAAAAATTCCTATAACTTCAGTTACAGTTTTGAAGACAATACTTCACCACCTTTTATATATCTAACCCCCTCCCAAGATAGAAACAGAATTAATTATAAAGCATATTTCATTATGAAAAACACAACAGTATCTATTGGTCACTCTTTAATACGGACCATATTAGTAAGACTTATTATACAAACCTTACATATTTACCAATTACTCAATGTAAGTGACATTTTTACCTATTACTGCTATTTCTTAAGCATAGTTTGCACATATTTCATTAAGTTTCTCAAAAGGATTCATTATTTCATAAATTTAATACTAAGTACTCTTAAAAAAACAATGTTAATCATTTTTAATAAAAAAATTCTCATAAACTTTTTTATAATTTTATACTTGCTTTTAGATTTTCAATTACATCTAGTTTAACAAGCTAATATGAAATTTTCAGTATGATCAGAACTTAACACCAATATTAATTAATTACATCCAAAACATAAATCACCATCAGAAGAATAAACACTCAAATAAAACACGAAATAAATTAGCCATTTATTTATCGACTTTACTACATAAACTATATACAAGCATGTTATAATTACACAATATTTACAAAGTAAACATGAGCCAAGGTTTAATACCAGCCAAATTTAAAGTCCTATAAATTTTTATGACGTACTTGCAACTGGATCATTAGAATCACTTACACTTGTTACAGATTGATCTGGTTGCATTTCTTCAGAGTCCATTGGCTTAGCGACACCCTCAGATATTGAATAATCTACATCAGTTCTCTCACCAGCAGCACTAACTTCATTTAAAGAAGGAATGTCTGCAGTTTTGGAATTTTCCATTTCTACAATAGTTTCAGATGACTGATTGGTCTTTACTTGTTCATTCGAGTCCATTTCAGGCTTGACTTCGTCATTTACCTCTTTAATTACAACAGAACAATTTTCAGAATTTAAATCAACATTGCAATCACCACAACTATCAAAATCTGCTTCAATAACTTTTTCTTCTTTGGGTTCTGACGTAGGTTCTTCAATTATAGGCTCTGCTCCCATAACCAAAGTACTGTCTGTCCCCGATTCCATCTCTGTTATCTGTACAGTTTGGTCCGATGTTTCGTCATTTCTATTCGAGACATTCATCTCTTCTTCAGCCATAGGAACATCCTCATCCTTTTTAGAAGATTCCTGCTTGTTACCCTGTACAGCATCATTTTCAGGCACCATATCCACATCTTCATTCTCCGTTATTGAAATACTTTCTACACCCAAATCCATCTGACTATCTCTTACAGGTTCAACAGAACTTGTTTCTATACACATTTCTTCAGATTTTACTTCATTGAGGACAGTAGTAGATTCATTTTCAGGCTCATCCTCTACTACTTTATCACTTTCGGTCATTTCTGTAGAAGGTTCAACCTCCATAGAATCTTTAGGAGCCTCTCCTTTAGGTTCTCTAATAACTTTGGTATCTAAAAGATCAATACTAGCTTGGACTTTTTTCACTGCTTCTTTACGTGAAAGTCTGATAGAGCTCAGTCCCATAGTATCAATCTCGTCCAACTCGAGCATGCATCTAGTTAACATTTCATCTAAGTACCTATATTGCTTCTCCTTGTCAGTTCCAGAAAATTTCTCAACATCTGCATGATAACCTTTAAGCTTCTCAATAATGTTCTCTATCTTCTTTAAAGTTACTTGCTCGGGCGATTCTTTCTTTTCTGGTTTTTTTGCTACTTCGGCTACCTTGGAAGCACTGCAGCCATTCAATTTTACACTAGCATTTTTTGTTGTCTCGGGAGCCTTGGCTTTCGGACTCTTCACAGGAGATGAGGATTTTGGTTTAGAATTATAGTTCGGCTCAACTTTAATTGGAATGTTACAGACTCTAGGTGCTTTGGAAGACTTAGGAACAGGATCTGCAACAGGATGTTTCACAGGTTCTTCAGGAATAAAGATATTCTTGGACGGTTCATTATGCAATCCATAAGAACCCGATAATGATCGGTGTCTCTTTGACGTACTGTCAGCTCCTTCAATTTCAATAGGTATCACCCGAACGTGAGGTTTCCTACCAGTATCAATATTCTGGGTGTTATCAACCGACGATTTTACAGGTTCAGAAGAGCCTTCAATAAATATAGGTACTCTATGTTGTAAACGAGGACTATTAGTAGCAGAAGTGGATTCTTCTGTTTTGGGCCCCTGTGGGAGAAATAAAGAAACAAATTAAGCATGCCAACTAATGACAATCTACAAATCTACTTACATAAACCATACTATCTTTATTAAACAGTAGAAATTAAGTATAATACTAAATATTTTTTTTGATTCTAAATTATCCTTTACTAATCGTTTCTGATATTTGAATATATGTAAGCAAGTATTTATCTGCATTGTATAGAACTTAAAACTTTATGCAGGTTTACAATAACAGCCAGAATATATCTAATAAAACTAAACAGATATAAGATTTTTTAGCGAAATATTACGAAACAGAAACGAATTTGTCTTTTAGATACAAGCAGGTTTTTAAAAACACGTGGATCTACGGCTTTAATCCTACATTATGACTATTTGTCATATACTTAAAAACAGAACAAAAATTCTTTCTAAAACCAAAACACGACAATGCCGGTTCGATCAAAAGTCAAGAATTATACTCAATCAGATGAGTAACAAATTTTTGTTTGCATCAATATACAAAATTTGTACATTTCTCAGATTTTTTCCCAGATAACGACACGTATTATAAAAAAGCATTACACAATTTATCAATAAACGTCGTCTAACTAAATAGTGTACTTACCATTGAACCAGGATTCGAAAAATCAATGTGCATTTTGTCTTTCTCAGTAGATAGACCAAATCGCTTACGAAGTTCCTCTTGGCGCTTCACAGCATCAGTTGTAGAAAACTGAAAAGGTATGCGTCGGAAATCCATTTTAACACACTAACAGAACTTGCTCGAACTTTCTGGAAAGGAGTAGAAAAATGCAGATAGTTCGTGAAGTAGGAGTATGAACAATCAAACTAAAGGCGGAGCTTAAGACAGCCAATCGCACTTTTCTTTTCTTTTCCTAGCGTCAGCTGAGGGCGTTGTTACCAGATCTTTCTGGACCAATCGAAAATTGATATATGTAACCCATGCGCACTACATATTTGTGGTATTAAAATATAAAATTTTGTATTATAATTTTCATTAAATTTACCAAATAAAATGTGAAAAAAGGATTGATGTTGATCAACTACTGTTTGAATTAGTTAAAAAAAAAGAATTTGCAACAATAATGCGCTTTAAAATAAATACCTCAATTAGAAATAGAATGCTTACTGTGACAGGAGTGAAGTGAATTTAACAGTTAATGACTTATCACACACAGAAACGTTACCAACAAAGTTTTGTTCACGTTGTAATACACGGAAAGAGCAATGCAGTTTACTAATTTTATATATGTTCTGTTCATAATAGCCTTACAAGTTTTAACTGTATTATCTAGAAGTCATCGATTAGTTTTAAACGTAAGTTTTGGAGGATGTTTTCATTCGCAGTTATATTTAATAAACTTAATTGCGCGTAATTTTATATTGAAAATTAGCTTATCCAAGGGATTCTCGTTCGCCATCCTCAGCTTGGAATGTTCAAATAAATATAGCTTGTAAATAGTATCATTTAAGTTACATCAGAAAAATCTCTTTACTACATACTCTGAAATTCTGTAATAAATTTCGCCAAAAAGGAGTTAATTCCGCTTGAAGAATTTCAGACTAATTAAAACTATATTCCTGTGTTTCAAATTCATGCTATTGACTTACGATTATAAAATCGGCTTTTCTTGCCATAATATAGCTTTACATGAAAAGTTTGATTAATCTTTATTTTGCATTTGTGTTACTAATTAAATTTTAAACTTAAATACATGCAATAAAAGCTTGAAAGTTTAAAATGGCCCTTAACTTGTACAAAATATAACTGTGAAGGACTTTTATAAAGAGTCGAAAAAATATTCTGGAATCTTATAAGGCAGGCAATATAAGTGGATACTTACGCATATATTGTGGACCAATTCATCAAATGAAAAGACATTGCCAAAATGTCTGCAATATGTAGCCAGTGGTGGAAAATTGTTCCCAATCATGTACAAAACATAATCTTGTTCATGCATATGAGGACAGCATTTGGTGATGTTTTTTTAATATGTTGATGTTTTTTTTTTAATTTCGATAAAATTAGTTTTTTATGGTACAATACACAAGTGTCAAAAATTGTGAGTGAACACATACACAAAAAGGAAAATGAAAGAAAAAAATAGCAAGTTTTGTGATTAAAAATAATTTAATATTCAATTAATTGAAGTTTGTAAATCAGTGATAGAGCTTGCAGTCTCTTAGGCAATGAAATAGCAAGATTTTGTGTGGTATCTAAAATAATACCAATTCAAGCTTGTCTCAGACATCGCGTTTTAGGTACTTACATATTAGCATCACTGCTGCCAAATTAGCATCACAGGAATTGTACTATGATATCAAAACAACAAAAACTCTAATGTGTTTCATGTGTAAAAAACCATTCAGTCACAGATTTTAATGGAATATGGCACGATTTGCATGGTGCCAATTTGGCTGTGGTGATGCTAATACATGCATTCCATATTTTCTAATTTTTCTGTCAAGTTCACCATCCCATACATATTCAATGAGATTCAAATCTAGTAACTAAGGACAGTACAGGCTCTTTGTATCAGCCATTCTTTTACAACTTTTGCTGTGTTTTGGGTAAGGCTGAATAGAAAAAGGTATATCTTTCAAATTTGGCAGTGCGACTTCATGGTATGAAAATAATTTTATTTTCACAAATTATTTATTTTGGTTAAATGTAAAATTATTCTGATAAGTCGCATGTTTGTATTATTAATGGCTATCTAAAAAAAATTTAATTAGATATATTTTCTTTTTTTAAAAAAAAAGAATTTAAAATAAGTATTGCTTGTGTGTGTGGTTCTGATTGAGAAGCTTAAGAATAACTTCTGCAAAATTGCCTCGTGACAGGCTAATAATTTTATTTCTTGTTTTGTTGAAAAATTCTGCTCTTTGTTGGAGTCTGTATTTTGTAAAATTTGTAACCCTTTTTCAATAAAATGGAGACCTTCTGTCACATTCCCAACTGTCATTTGGTTTTCTGATTGAACTAGGTTTAAAAACTTAAGTACTTCAATACCTTGCTCTTACTCATGCATTTCTATGAGTTCATCAGTTGTCAGCTCCCAAGTTTGGGAATCTAGCAATTCTTGAAAATCATTATACTATCCACTTTTAAATTTATTTGCCTGGTACAATCGACAACTTTTTCAATCACATTACCAATTTCATAAGCCCCTGGCATTGATTTTACCTGAGTTTCAGTGATGGAAGGAAAAAGACGAATCAAGGAGATTTGAGAATCGTGTAACTCCGGGTTCGCATAAGTAGGGGTAGTGTAAGTCGCGCATGAGGTATTACAGTATATATGTATACATGAAGACACATCAGTCATTATTTCAATCATTTTATTATAGACTAGACTTAAAAATAGATGATTAAGCTTCAACTTTTTTTAATTAATTTTTTATAAAATTTCTTATATATTTTGACAGATCTGATGGGATAATCATTCACAGTTTACCTAAATTTAGGACTAATTATTGAATTGTAGCTGTACAGCAGTTTCCAATCAGTATTTTCTTATAGCAGTTATTATCTGTTTAAATATTATTGTGATACCTATTTTATTAATTCGGCACTATAAGTGTTTTATGACCACTTTGGTTGGATTGTCGAATCAGCCACTTATCCCGCCAAGTGTTTTCTCGCCAAATCGATAAATGCACCAAATCTGGTAATCCTGAATTTTTTTTATCAGCGAAGGAGACACAACAGCCACACGCCAAATTGGCAATTTTTAGAAATTTGGCGGAGAAGGGGCCAATTCGACAATTTCTCCATGACTACTTTTACTTAATGTTAAAGAATAGTTCTAAAATTGCTGCACTTTTACAGAAAGCAATATATTTTATAGTATTTCTTTTTTTTTTTCCTGAGTTAATCTACTTTTTGTGGTAAAAATTCTTTATGTATTACTTTTATGTTCTATTAAGCAAAAAAGGTTTTAAATTTTACTATTAAAGGGACAATTTGCATATTCTTCTGATTATTCTGAATCAGTGATTCCCAAAGTGGTCTATGACAACTTGTAAGGGGTCCACGTCAGTGAAAAATTAATTTAGGGGTCACTGAGGTGTAAATGGGGGTCTATGATAGAGACTGTCATTAAACTACATCATGACTTTTATTTTAAAAGAAAATATAATCAAGGGGAAATCAGATTTTATTTATTTTAACATATTTATTTACTAAATTTAATAAGGTTAATTTGAAGTAACAAAGTGAAAGCGTACATTTTATTAAAACAAGGACCATCATTTCAGCTTTTCTTGCCAGAATTAAGCTAAAGGAGTATAATATTGGACATCGCGAATTTTCCATTTCTCATTTTATCACAGACAATATGCTAAGATAATGTTTTTGGAACCTACATTCATTTAAATGCCCTCCATTCAGATTTTAAATCTAGGTTTGAGAATGCTATGGTATAAAAAAAAAAAACTGGACACTACTAACCGAATGAATTTATGGTTAAACTTGACAAGAGATTGATGCCAAAGTTTGTTATTGAAGCGCCAGATTAATCCCTCCTATTAAAATCATTTTTATTTGTTGCTCAATTATTGTATGTATTACCAAATTTAAATTCAAAGTTAATTAACTTGTTTTTCCTAAGTTTTAAACACTATACTTCACTATAGTTAAAAATTTTAATCTTTTAAAGTAAGTAGCTCTGTACCAACTGTCATAAAAGCATTTAAGTTGAACATTGTGAAATTAATATTATGTAAGCAGGGGGTCTACACAAAGAGAAAAAACATGGCAAGGGGTCTTTGAGTCAGAAAAGTTTGGAAACCTCTGTTCTAAATGATTAATAATACAGTATTATAAACAGTTATATATGGCACAGTTAGTTCTGCGTGGGCCCTGTATCACAATTTCTTGGGCCTTATAACATGTTATGATTTTTTTTTTTGCTTTTATATGTTTAGACCCCTGTAATGTGATACCGCTGTAGCTACGTCCCTGGTATATGATATATGTCACAGATTCATGCAAACATTGAGTCTTTCTGTTTCAAAAAATGTTGTTTATGGATTCAGTTTTTTAACACCAGATGAAGAAAATTGGGTGAAATTGTCGAATCGGCCGCTTCTCCGCCAAATTTAGAAAAAACACTTATTTGGCGCGTTTTTGTCAAAAACGACTTCTCCTTCACTGAAGAAAAAATTCAGAAGGGTTACCAGATTTAGCGCAATTATCGATTTGGCGAGAAAACACTTGGCGCGAAAAGCGGCCGATTCGACAAATCAACCGAAAATTGAATTGACAATTTTAAAATTCATTTTAATTATTGTGATTTTTACTTCAAGCTTTCTTTTGTGTATTTGTGGGTCTTGTGATTTTATTTATTTACTGTGAAATCTTAAAGAATATCCCTTGGAAACTAGTCTCATTAATAACTGTAAACTTCTAACCTTTTGTGTTTTTTTTCCAGAGATAAATCTTTTTCTGTATTAAGTGTATAAAAATTCATCTTTTGCTTTTGTATAATTTTTTTTATGTATCTTTTTTCCTAATTTTTCTTTAGAATGATGTTAGGAGTTATTTTCGAATATCAACTTTTGGATTTTTGAATGGTGGGAAACTTGAAGTACATCTTCAGTATTTGACATTTTCTCCAAAGTATAACCCTAAGGTATTTTTCTTTTGTTGTTATTGTAAAAGTGAAAGCATTTTTGAGTCATTTTTATGTTTATTTATTGACTTTTGTCTCTTATTTATCAGAAATTTAGTTTTTATAAAACTGTGATAAATATTTTCTTCAAAACACAAAAATAACTAGCATAAGAAATTTCTTTTATTTTCATTATTAGTTCTGCTTTTATTTAAGAAATTGGGAAATAAAATATAAATTCCCTTAAATTTATATGCTGGAAGTTTGTTAATTTCTTAAGTTTGTGTGTGATAAGTATTGTCATACAATATGTATTTTCGTTCCTGGGGGAGGGGGAATCATTTAGAAAATAATTATGAGAAAGTTATGCACCCTTTTAATTTTGTTAAACCCATTTTGTGTTGAATTGTACAATTTTATCGCTTTTGTATAACTCTAAATGCATTACTAAAATAGAAGTTGTTTCTTGAATAGTAATATGCACTGCGATTAAGTTTTATAGATAAAGCTTTTGCATTAAAAAAAAAAAGAAGAAGAAAAAACTAATACCAAAATCAAAAACATTATCAGAACATCTTATGAGCTTGTGTAATTTTTTTGTATTGATTGCATAAAGCTTATTTTTTTAATAAAATATAAATTTGGAATTTTTTACTTTTATTTATCAATAATTTTACTTGCAGCTTGGATTAACACTTACGAAAACTGTTAGTGACAGCATTACTCCATATATGGTATGTTTTTTCCTTTTCCTTTTTTTTAGTTAAATGTTTAACTTTAATATGCCCATTATCTCTTTTCTCCCTAGACTATTCAACTGAAACATTTCAGTTCTTTTCTGTTTTAGTTTAGTTTCAATACACAAATCAGACAGAATTGTGTAGATGTGTTTACTGGAAAGACAGCTATTATATATGTGACAGATTAACACTTTTTTCCTTGAATACAGAATATCTTAACTTTTCAGTTTTAAATACAGAGAAAAAATATTCAGCAAAATCAACTACTCAAAAAATATTTTCAAACTAATTATTTCAGAGATATATGTTTCACAAGTATAGTTAATTTGGGGTATATATAAGCACTTTCCACTAGCCAATTTTTTTTTGTATTGTGATTCTTGAAAGACGAGTTGCTTTTACAATGTTTTACTTTCTATTTTTCATTTCTTTATGGCTCCTGTTTCTGTTTGCTAATCTGTAGAAAATAGTTTTGTTTCCTTTTTTTATTTTTTTTTTGGAATATATATAGTTTTGACAGTTTATATCTGCTAATAGTTGAATAAAACTCTTGTTTACTTATCTTTATTTAATGAGTAACTTCTTTATTAAAGATTTAGGCATTAATTACAGTTAAATCTTGTCATATTATAAAAAGTATGTTCAAGTAATCTTGAAGATGCCTTTACTGAATATTTTGCAGGCATATGATTAATAATATCTTCCCTACATTTTTGTTTGATTATAAAATCCATTTTCTAAGATCTTTTTTTTTTTCCCAATATTAATGGAGGGATGGAGCATGCTCAGATTTATAATAGTTTTCTTTTTCTCTTGGAACATCTGTGTTTTTATCCCCTAAAATTTTGCGTCATACAGTTTTACAAAATTTTTGAAGAATTTTGAATTTCTTTCTATTCTTTGCTTCTTCTCCCTGTCAAACTCTTCACCCCCCCCCCCAGTTTTTTAGCCAATTGTTGTAGTGTGAAATAATTATACACTGTAAAATTTAATATTAAAAAAATACAGAATAGTGGTTCATGACACTGACTGCTGTACCAAGGGCCCAAGTTTGAACCCCGGAGAAGGCGTGGATGTCTGAATAAATGTATTGTGCCTGTGCAACATGGAAGCACTCTAAATGTTTGACTAGCTGAAAGTTCTCTTGAGGGGTGGGAGATCCTGGACCATCCCCAGGATATTCTTCATCAAAATTGTGGTAGAACAGAGCTAAAATCTACTGGCACCTGCATGGTTCAAAGCTGCAACCAAAATGACAGATGTAATCTAGCCCCCTTATCACAGTAATGGACACTGTCATCGTGTAACAACACATTTTAAAGATGACTATAATCAATTGCATTAATATGTATTTTGATAAGCTATAATCTGATTGCAGATTTTCACTTTTATCTCAATAAGTGAATGCATTTGGCAAACACTGTTCTAATATCAGTAATTAGCCCAGCTTTAGCTTGTTCTGAGTTGGCCCTGTATCAAAATTCCTTCGAGGCCCTTTTTTAAATATGAGAATTCTGTAAGTGAGATTGTAATTACACATTTTGGGGCCCTATATCATTGATATGGCTGATACAGCGGTCAAAACGTTTTCCCATATGTATATTAAAAGCTATAAAAATAACATAAAAGCACAATGAGTTTACTTGGAAATAACTGCTTATCTATTGTAGCATTTTCTTTGGCTTGAAGAACATAATAGTTTCTAATGAATCTATTCTAGGTATAATGCTATG
This sequence comes from Trichonephila inaurata madagascariensis, assembly GCA_019973955.1. Classification (NCBI taxonomy): domain Eukaryota; kingdom Metazoa; phylum Arthropoda; class Arachnida; order Araneae; family Nephilidae; genus Trichonephila; species Trichonephila inaurata. The sequence continues at coordinate 37,602 of BMAV01001303.1, read as the reverse complement.
TTAATCCATCTTCAATTGTATAGATGCGGTAAATTTCAAATAATATCAACAAAAAAAAAAAAATTGCAGAATTTTGCAAAACTAATTTCTTTTTTTTTTTAATTTTTAATGCAAAATTCAAACTGCATGAGTTTGTGCATAAAGAATGAGTATTCATTCTTTTTGCATCACTCATCTCAAGCATATGAAATTCTATTTAAGACATAGATCTTCAATGGTTAGAGTCTTAACTATCAAATTCAAATACATGTCTTGTGGCTATTTTGGTGTATTTTTTACTTATTGCAAAACTTTGTTGTCCTAAAATAAGAGCCATTCATTAAAAAATACTTTCAGTTTTTAAGAATTTTTTTTTTAAATAAAGGAATCAATCCAGTAGTCAGATTTGTGGCATTTTTGCTTTCGATATTTTATGTGACACTTCGTATTTACTCACATTTTCCTCTGTGTAAAATCTTGAACAAGTTGAGTTTTTCATCTTTTTCTGTATTTTTACAAGTTATTTCTCCATTTTTGATTAATTTGCCATTATTAGATTCATTTTGTTAAAAAGAGCTCATTAAAAACAGCTATTTCATCTGTTAGACCTTCCTTTTTGACATATTGTACATTTTCTAAAAGAAACCTAATTTCTTAGTTATAATGGAAAAAGAACTGATAAAAACTTAAACTGAACTGAACTCAGTGGTGCAACAGCCCATGAGGACCAAGGCCTTCTGTGCCTATTTCAGTTTACGTGACCTTAGGCACTGAGGTGCATGTGCAGATGTTTCGGTCAAGTGGTCAGTCTGACATGAAGCCCCCAGTGTTCAGTTCTCAAGCAAGCTAGGTACTCATTTACCAACCCACTGAAGGCATGAAAGGCTTAGTCGACCTTGCCCAACCCTGGATTTGAACCCCGGACCTGTGATATGGAAGTGCAATACACTACCACTCAGTCAATAGGCTTCAAAAACTTAAATAAAATGATAAATCTGGAAGAAAGAATTGTATAATAGATAAACCTTTCAGGAAGTAGTTGAAACTGATCATTTATTACCAAGGCAATGTATAAAAAAGAGGGTCAAAAAATAATTTTGCCAATAACAGAAGAAAAAAAAGGCATCCCTAAGTCATAACAGGTGAGGAAGTATGAGAGAATTTCACTTATGGTATCAATTTGACTCCATTTGATGTTCTAGGAATATTTTTAAAAAAAGAACAAAACATTTGCAATGTTCTGCATGAATAGATATTAAGAAAGTAATGAAAATCATGAAAGTACTTATGAAAGTAATCAAAGTAACTTTTCAAAATTTGTGACAAGTGTTTAAACAACATTTTTGAAGTCTTAAGGACTCCAAATGGTGGATTGGGTAAGTCACCCATTACTTAAAATTAATAATAAAATACATTTTTATTTTGATAAATCTTGACTTTTATTTATATATAAACTTTTTTAAAACTGCATAATGATATAATTGCCATGTTTTTGTGTGTTTCCTTCCTTGTAGGACCTGCAAAATAAGTGTTTCCTTGCTGATGATGCTTTGACAACTGATGGAAATGTTCAAATTGTATCATTTCTTTTAGATCTCAAAAATAATGAGTATAAAATATTTTTATTATATATTCATTGAACTTTTGCTAAAAAAATGCAATATTCAATATGTAAGTGTATTTTCTTTTTTTTTATAGATTATTGGTCAATTGTAGTGCTCTTCTCCCCTTTCTTGATATAAAATCAAATTTTACTGATTCAGATAAACTACAAACTCCTAAAGATAAAAGCCATCCAATTAGTGAAGTTCACAATATGATTAAACAAAAACGTTCTGTGATAGAGGAGGAACCCAAAAAAGGTTTGTGTTTACATTGTTAAATTGAGTTTAAAAATTTTATAAACATCCAGGTGATAATTGCATTATTGGTAAATGTACATGTGTGTGGTAAATATACTTTGAATACACTAATATATTGTAAAATCTATGCATTTCTTCGAATTATTTCTGATTAATTAAAATATTGTTTCCTTGATTTTTGCTGTTGATTATGTTTTAGGCAAATCTAAATTTGTGTTATTTGCAAGTTTGCCAAAAACCAAATGAACCTAGATAAGAATCTTATTTTGGCCAGATGTTGTCTGCCATAAAGTTTTAAAAAACAATAAAAAAAAATTTTTGATTTCTGTGGAGTTTTTAAAAAAAAAAAAATTTGGGGCATACTGAAATTTAAATATTTTTGTATTTCCATAATATGGTTACAATAACTAGAGTAAAAACTGATTTAAAGACAGTTGTGTTACGTACAGCTCTGCATCGCATGGGGGGGATTCTAAGGGGCCCAAAACCTGACTTTGCAGGGGGGCCCTAATATTCTCCATTATGCCACTGTTTAAAAGCTTAATTAATCTTGAATTTCCAAGAATCAGATTATGTATATTCCAGTAATAAAAGATTATAAAGTACTCACAAATTCATTCTTGCAAGTTAGATCTTGTAAGCGAAATATTGTTTTGAAAATTCTTGTGCAAGAGTAAAATCATTGTGTGATATTACTGTGAATTTTCAAAATAACATCAAGAACTTGCCTTTTCCAATTAGAAACAAATTTTATTCTTCCAGTTTTTCCTAATTCTACATTCCTAGGGGGAGATATCCACTTAGTAATTAGCATCATTTTTAAAGCAACAGCTTTACCTTTTTAGAGGGCATGAAAATAAATAGCACTAAATAACAATCTATTTGGGAATATCCACTGAATGAATGATGGACAGGTCAATGTATTCCAGTTTCATTTTTTTAATTCTTTACTAATGATATATTTTCGTTTAGTACTCGTGGTAGTGTGGGTATTCATAAAATGTATCAATTCCTAAATGTGAACTAAAAAAACAAAGTTTATTCCATGTCGTTTTTCTAGATAAATGGTCTTGGAAGTGTTTTTTCACAGTTTTAATGAAAAAATCAATGTGTTATCCCAGCAATAAGATGATAGCAGTTTTTAAAGGGTACTACATTCCATCTGTTTTATTTCCAAGTATAAAAATTCCATTCACAAAATAATGTTAAAATGTCAAAAATGAAAAGTTTCAAAGAAGAAGTGATCAGATCAGCAAAATTTTTTAAGGGCAAATAGTTCTTAGAAAGTAGCTATACACAAAAATATGTTTGTTGATCAAAGAAATAAATCTCTCTCTGATGGGTTAGTTTGTGAAACATTGTATGCTATGGTTTGTGGTATTTTATGTCTTGGCACAGAAGAAAGAGATTTTGGAACTGTAGATTTATTTAGAAAAGCTGACTTGTAGACTAATTTCTGCTCCATCATTATGGATGAAAGTTCTGATATAAATGATAAAAAAAAAAATAATTACTTAGATAATATTATTTATAAAATTAATTATTTTTTTTAAACTTTTTTTTTTCATTGTTGTTGTTGTTGAACTGGCATTTATGCACTTGTTAGCAACAGCCAAGTCTGAAATTTGTCATGGATTTCTGAAAAGGTTTTTAACTCTGAAAATATCCATAGCAAACAATTGCAATATTATGACCAATAGATCACAAAGTTTGATGGAAAAAAATGAGTTTGTTGAAATTTTCAATTAAAAATCCCCTGAGAATGAATGCCTTCTTTCTTCATTGTGTTTTGCATCAAGATATCCTTTGTAAAACTGTTGTGAATATGTAACCTGGGCTTGATGTAATTGTAAAGCTTATAAATACACTTTCATGAGCTTACTCTCAAGCAATTTTGAGATTGTCTTGAACCTGTGAATACTCTGATATGCTGCATTACATGAAAGTAGGGTTAATACAGGATATGTATCTTTGAGCAAGTTTTTAAGCTGAAAAATGAATTAGTGACATTCTTCCATAGCAATGATTTGTAGAGAATGAAATGTTAGATGAGAAAAAGTTTTCAAATTTAACATTTTCATGGATGATATCAATCACAGAAACCAGTTTGATATCAAAATGGAAAGAAAAAAAAATCTCATGATATCTGGGATCCTCTCAAAAATTTTAAACAAACAAATTGTTTTGTTTATTAATCATTTATAGCTATAAACAATTTGCCTTGATATTTGAGTAAGATAATCCTGTAAATAAGACAAACTTAAAAACTATGAAGATGATCTATGAAAACTTCCAACTTGAATTTGAAAATAAACCTGAGTGCCATTAAAAGAGACTTTGATGTTTTCAACAAGGGTTCTAATGCAAACTGTGAAGTAGTGAGAATGGACTTGAAGCTTGAATTAATTTAACAGTAATGGAGCAGAAACCTCAAGTAATTCTTTCTGAGTGTCCCATAATTAAAATTCTATGTTCTAGAATTTCCAAATTTGATCTCATGCTGCAAGAATGTGTGTCAGCACTATAATAGTTAAATTTAGACTATAAGATTAGAAAATAAGATTATTTATATATTCGTAGATTCTCAAGCCTCAGTTAAGACCATATCTGGCTACAATCTATTCCCATCAAAACTTGAGTTCGAGTGCAAACAACTTATCAACTCATTTCTTTGCACCAGAAGAGAGGTCATTCTCCAATGGATCTCATCTCATTGCAGCATTCATGGAAATGAACAAGCTGACAAGTTGGCCAAAGAGGCTTCGATGCTGCATCTACCTTGCCTTCCGATGCCTCTTCGAAACTCCAAGCAACTTCTCAGGGACAAATTTCAACAGAAGAGAATTTCCACTCTTACAGACCTAGCTGTTGGTAAATCTTGGTCTCGTCTGCTTAATGGCCAAAGATGTGCTCAGCTTTCTGCCCTACCTAGGGTGGAGGGTGTGGCACGTTTCAGAATCATCACCGGATATGATTGCCTGCAAGCCCATCTGTTTAAGATTGGCCTGGCTGATTCGCTGCTCTGCCCTCTTTGTAAATCTGGGCCAATGACTGGGGAGCATGTATCCAATTGCCCCACTCTACTTCATGTTCTCCCGCAAGACAACTGTGGAGTTCTCCTTCCTGCTAGAGCGACATCTGCTTTATATTGGACTGCAAGACACCTTATGTCCGAGAGGACGTTCGGGGGCATAATTTAAAAAAAAAAAAAAGATTATAAGGATCTTTAAGAAATGTAATCATAGCTTCATTCATACCATTAATATTAAAGAACTTTAAAAGTATATTATTTTTTTTTTTTTTGGTTTATTTGCTTTTAAAAAAATAATATTGGTCCACCAATTCCCCTCTTCCTTTAACCACTGTTGAAAGAGTTTTCCCATCATTGGTCTATACTATTAGTGTCTTATTGTAAATATATAAATTTGCACCAATCTCTGATTGTTGAACTCAAAAAAGTCAAATGAGCTTAATGCTAAAAAAAAGACCAACAGCATCAAGTCTACCTATATTTCTATATATCAAAATCATATTGTATGTTGTTTTTAAAAGATAACATTTTGAAATTCATTTATTTCTATAAATATTAATTATGATTATCATAACATTGTTTTAAAGTTTAAAATTGTTTTACATTGAAGTTCTTTATTATTCTTATTTTATAAAAGTATTTTAAAAATTTTAGTTTCATCGTATATTTTTAATTTTGCATTCAGCACAAGATGTTCAAGAAGAGAAACCAGTAGATTCTAGTAATAAAAAAAATGATGCAAAAACTGAAACACCTTCAAAAATTGAAACTCCTGCTCCAGTAAAAGAAGTTGCTTCTGTACAATCTGCTCCAAATACCTGTGGCTCTTTTAAAATACCTTTTAAAAGTGAAATTTCTGATCAACGAAGGAAAATTTCAGATCTGAAAGTGAGTAATTGAATTGTATTTGCATACTTGTAAATTATTAGGTTAAAAAAGCATAAATTATATTAAACTTTGAGCAATTTCTTCTAGATTCACCTTTATATTCATGATTTTAGTAAATAAACATTTTGTAATTAATTATATCAAAATTTCTTTATTATTTTTCTTTTTGTTAGTTTATTATAACCATGAAAAATGATGATGCTGTAGGATTGTACAGTCTTTATTTCCATAACTGTGCTAAGAATGATCAATTACTTCTCCCTGTCAATCTTTCTGTAAGTATATATAATATTTGTCAGATAAATTATTAATTTTTCTTATTTTTGAATTAACTTAGTTGAATAATTTAAATAGTAGCATATACAATTTGTGTGTACAGAATTTACGATTCTATGTTATTGCTGCTGTTTTTATTATTCTTTTTATTAATTTTATTATTCTTCTGCCTTTTTTTTATACTTTATGGGAGGGGGAGGGGTAAATATAGCTTGACTTATTTTAATTATTTATTTTTAAATCTTTCTATTTTATACATCTTTTGAAAAAGAAATAAAAATTCATAAATTTTAAATTTTTTCCAAATTTTTAGACTTTTTTGCATATACTGCTATACTAAATGTCTGTGGTCAGAAATTGAAGTAGCTTAAGAAATATGCTTATTAGATATATATTTAAGTAAATATGTTGTTTAATTTTGTGAAATAATACTTTTAATTTTTCAGATTGCCATTATAGAGCACAATGGCAAAAATTATCTTTCTGCTGGTGAAATGCCATTACCAAACCTTTATTTTATGATGTCATTAATCTTTTTGGTATCTGGTTGTGTATGGATTGGTGTATTGAGAAGGAAAAGGTAAACAAAATGTGTTTGGGCCATTACTTTTATTTATAATTTGAAGAATCTTTTTGAAGTTCAGTAATTGAAACATGTGCGATGTAATAATGGTTACATGTAATGATGATGTTATAATAATGTGAATAGTCATTCATCTGCAAAAACAAAATTTATCTTAAAATCAGTTTATATCAAATTTATTATTATTTAATTGTATAACTTATCCTTTAATGTATTTTTTTTAAACTCAATTTAATGGAACAATATTGATTCTCAATAGATATGCTTAATTATCTGGAGCAATTCAGATTCATTTTTACTTATTCCATTTTAAGTTTAATATGTATTTTTTCTCTCTTTTTTTTTTCAGAGAGGAAACATTTAAAATTCATTATCTAATGGGTTTACTGGTCTTTTTGAAATCATTATCTCTCTTGTTTCATGGGGTAAATAAACATTCATAGTTTTAACTTTTCTAGTGGATGTTGTTAACATTGGCAATGATTCAAGATGTTATGATTTTGGTATTTATGTTAATGTAATTTTTGTAGATAAATTATAATATTATTGCCAGAGAAGGAACTCCTATGGAAGCTTGGGCTGTTCTTTATTATATTACACACTTGTAAGTTTCTCTTTTTTGATCATTTATATATGTATTTTGAAATTCTGAATTTAGTTTTCCTTGTTAAATGTTTAATACAGTATTTATGAGCGATAATTAATATGAAGTTATGTATGTTATATATTTTATGCATTCATGATAAATAATATTTACATTTGATTCATTAAGTAAAAAAAGTCTAATAAAATTAAAGTAGTTTTGTTGATTTTAACTAGGAAATATTTATATGTTAAAACTATATAAAAGTAGAAAAATTTATTTTGAATTTTAAGAATAATGTATTTTAAATTCAAATGTTCATTTTGTAAACATTATTATAATAATTAACATAACTTTAGTTGATTTAAAAATTTGTCAGAATTAACCAACATCCGTAAATATTTGTTTTAAAAAAAAGTTTTATCTGCTTTTATGTGATATTTTAAAATTATATATAAATATTAAGCATTTCAGCTCTTAAATTTGTGTATCCAAAAAAAATTATTTTCATTTTATAAGCATTTTTTATTAATAATTGCTATCTACATTAATTTTGAGAAGAAATTTAATGTTTTCTAATATAAAGTATTGATTTTATAAAATTCAAAATACAGCTTGCAGATTGTTTTTCTTGGTGATAATTTTCATTTATTCTTATAGCTAAAATATAAATCTTGAATTTAAAATGTATATTATTATCAATTTGTGTATTGACTTGAATATTTTCTGTAATCATAAATCAAAAGCTCAGTTTTATGTCTTTTACTTAAATATATGATTATAACCATCCCCTCCATAACAAAATGCTGAGAGAATTCTTTTTAAGAATCTTTCAATCTTTATAAATTTGACAGCTTTGAATATTCCAATAACTAATAATAATAATAATAAAAAAAAAATTTAAAAAATGCTAAATTCACATTAACATGAAAAAAATTTTTTTAAGGTATCATCAAAATCTTGGAAGAAAACACACACTTAAAATACTTACATTACTTAATTATATCTACATTATTCAAATTAATTGTTCTTTAGTGCCTTTGCTTAATTTTCCAAAAATATAAATTTTTGAAGCTTTGTATCAGCTGCTTTAAACATCTTCTCTGTAATTTATTTAAATATCTTATTAAAATTTATTTAACTAAAATAAAAACTGCAGGGTCTTAGCAATTCTTTTTTTTTTTTTAGTTATTTCATATAATCTATTTATCTTCCAGACTTAAGGGAGCTCTGCTGTTCATAACCATCGTTCTGATAGGAACAGGATGGGCGTTTATTAAGCACATTTTAAGTGATAAAGATAAAAAGATCTTCATGATTGTCATTCCTTTGCAGGTAAAAATAAAGGAAAAAGATGCTTTTTTTTTTTTATTTTGCATCCTCATTGCTAGAGATAACTTATTTACTAATTTTAGGTTTTAGCCAATGTAGCCAAAATTATAATGGAGGAGAGTGAAGAAGGTCAATTACAGCATTATACATGGAGAGAAATATTCATTCTAGTAGATCTAATATGTTGTGGAGCCATATTGTTTCCAGTTGTTTGGTGAGTAGAAATTATTTTGTAATTTTTAATATTTGATTTATAATTAATTTTTAATTCAGGATTTTAATACAAAAAAATGTGTCCATTTAATGGTTTTCGTGTTTTTTTTTTTTTTTCATATCTTTTTTTAAACTATTTTAGTAGTGATTATGTTAATTAAAATAGATAATTTTGGGGATTTATTTAACAGTATTTCTGTTTTCAAGTAGAAACTCCTTTATTAACCTACATGTTAGTCATTTCGAATAATTAGATTTGAAAAATGTATAGTATTTCTTCATAGTTCAATTTCTTTTAATTATCATATTTTTTTTAAAAAATTTTAGTATGCAAACAAATTATATTTAGCGCTTTATGTGACATTAAGTGCATCAAAAAATGTTATACTTCAAATTTGTATTCAAACTACATGATCAATTGTACATCACTGAGCTGTACCCAATTTTATAAAATTAAAATAAACTTAAAATGAGAACTAATAAGCTGTGAATGATTAAATATTTTATTAGTATTATTATAAACTTTTAAATACATACATGAACCTGTAATTGCTGTAAATACCCCATCCAATTAACAAATATTTTCTCCATCAATTCTAAGCCGCGCCCAATTTTCAGTAGTATTAGCATTGGGAAAAAAAGTGTAACTTAGATTTGAGTAAATGGGGTAGCTCCATTAATTTGGACCATTTAATATTTGTTTTATGATGAGACTTTATAAGATTATCTAGGCTTTTAGAAAGCTTTAAACTGTTTGAAATTGCAATGATTTTTCTTTGCTCAATAAGTTAGCTTGTAACTGTATATATTTTTTGCATTTTGTTTTATATTTTACTCAAACAATTATATCCTGTAGGTCTATCAGACATCTTCAAGAAGCATCTCAAACAGATGGCAAAGCTGCTATTAACTTGGAGAAATTGAAACTTTTCAGACATTTCTACGTTATGGTGATTATTATTTTTTTAAGTTGGGACTAATATGTATCTTATGCAAAGTTTTAAAAAGTTATATCTTAGCTTCAGCAATATTTATTTCTATAAAGCTTTTGTGAATAGAACAAAATGTTTGAATTTATTTATTTTAAAAAGTAGTAAATTCAACATTAAGCTTTGGAAGCTTATGAATAATGTTTGTAAATTGTAAAAACATTTTGTGCATTTTAATTAATACAAAAATTATTTTATTTGTTTCATGTATATATAATATACCTATATTTGTATAAAGAATTGTTCTGTGATATTGTTTATTTGAAACATTCCCTCGTTTTTTTCCAGATTGTTTGCTACATATATTTTACAAGGATAATAGTGTACCTATTGAAGGTAAAAAAAATTTATAAATATATTTATGACAAATGTATAAAAAATCTACTTGTTTAATTTGTGCTACTATTTCTTTTTATGTGTTTAATAATATTTTTTATAAATTTTCTGAAATGTTCATTTTATATCACCATAAATTTTACTCATACATTAGTTGTGGAAATGGGGGAATTTCAAAATTTTCATTTTTAATATTTATATTAAAACATGGCTTGATTATATTGAATAATTAATATTTTAATTGATAGTATAAAAACTAGATGAAAGTTTTTTAATTCTATTTCTTGAATTTGACATTTTATGTACTGTAATATATGAGTAATTTATTTTGACTAAGACTATAGATGTATTTATGGTTATAAAATATATTTTTATTTCTTTTTAAATAATATCTGGTATAATTTTTTTTAAAAAATGTTTACATGCTCTTTATATTTTAGTGATAGATGCATAATTTCAGCAATATTTTATAGTTATTGGTAAATAATTGAATGGTTCAGTGTTATGCTTTTTTGAATAGATTTTTTTTTCCAAATACTAAATTTATGACATTTTATTGTAGATAACAGTGCCTTTCCAGTATGAATGGCTGGATGAAGTATTTCGAGAAGCTGCAACTTTTACATTTTTCATTGTGACTGGAATTAATTTCCAGCCTACAGTCAGTAACCCATACTTTCGATTATCCCAAGAAGATGATGTAGAAATGGATGAAGTGTAAGATATACATTGCATTTTTTTAAATCACTAGCTAGAGTACCCATTCTTTGCTTGGGTGAATTTTTAAAATAGAACTCATCAATCTTTCCATTTAGCTTGGGTATAATGTTTTTCATAGGTGCTCGTGTCAGAATCTGGTGTAAGATAACATACTCAAAAATTTTGAGCAATTTTTTTTAATAACTACCTGCTCTTTAATAATCTTCAAAATAATTTTCATATTTTTTTAGCCATTATTTTTAGATGATTCATTCAAAAATTATTTGTAATTTTTTTACAATAAATAAATAAATACATCAATGTAAAATGAACCATGAGTCATGTGATGAAATATATGCTAAAATTCAGTGGTGTAGCGGAGAATACTAGGGGACCTTCCTGCAAACCTAGGTTTTGTGCCCCAAGCCTTAATATGTACTTAGTGTTAGTCAAGCTTTGGGCCACTTAAGAGTCCCTGCCCCCCCCCCCCTCCACGCAATGCGGGGGTGTAGGTTATGCCACTACTAAAATTGGATAAAGGAGTTTGTCTTTTCCTCTTCATTAAAAAAAAAGTGAAAATGTATGTATTGATTGGAAAGTTAAAAATATGTATAAAATCAGTCAATTCATGTAGTCCACTCATTTTTTTCGCCTAAAGAAGGTGAAATATGCATTCCATTTACATGTCATTTGAGTCTGAGTTTCTGAATGTTGCTGTTTAAATATAAAAAATATATATATTGGAAATAAGCCCATTTCAATGTTATTTTAAGAATTTCCCCAAAATTGGCTGATTTATTTTTGTGCTCTAAAAAATTTGTCTTTATTTAAACAATTGTTATTCTGTGAGGTTTTGCTTAAGAGCTATGTAGAAAATTATTTTAAAATGCTCACTATCATCGTCCGTACCTTCACTGTACCAAATTTGATACATCTGGAGCTTCTTGCTCTTGTGTTGTAAGTTTCATTTAATTAATGTAAATGAGCTAGACAAGCCCATGTAGTCCTCTAAAAAATTAACATGCACTATTATGAACGACGTTAATATGTAACAATATAGTTCGTGAAATAATTTTCATTAAGGAATAAGTATGAAGACTGAAAAAGGAATTATACATTAACTTAGTCAAATATATACAATATGCTAGTTTTAATGAAATTCTACCTTGAATAATTCCAGGTAAAATTGTATTCCTTATCTGTAGTGAGGGAGGGAAAAAATGGCTCCAGTATGTCTCAACAGCTGTTTTTTATTATTATTATTATTATTATTCTATCAAATATAGTGATGACAGTATATTTAAAGGTTGGTAGAAATAAAAGAGTAACTTAAAATGGGATCCTAACATACAAAATAACATATCAACAAGTTTTAAACTGGAAAAGAAATTGAAAAATTAACATTAATTAAACTTGGAAAGCATGTAAACAAATAACTAAAATAATTTTGGTTAAAAACTATTTAAAATAGCGTGTCACAAGAGTTATGAAAAATCTCTTCAGATTAAAATTTTTAAAAATCTTTTTGAGGTGAAAACCATTGATTGTCACAATCATAATTTCGGCTTACCAAATTTCGTGTGTCTGGGTTTTTGCATTTTTATGCTACATCACATTTATACTCCTTCTTTCATTAGTGTATAAATGATGAATTAACATAATACTTTTTATATTATATCTTTTGAATTAATTAAGAAAATCATAATATTTAAATTAAGTTTTCACAATTTAATATAATAATTTTTAAATGTCATTAAATTGCTAAAACTTTGAATTATTTACTTAGTTGCATAATGCAGGTAAACTTCTTGTAACATGGTTCAATACCATACAATACAGCATTTTAGAGTGCTTCTTCACTTTGACATAGTTTGAAAGTTGAATTCTCATGCAATGCTTAAAAATTTAAGAGCAAAATTCAAAGTTAGAGAAATTCCCAAAATAGCAGGGAATGAAATAATAGTTTTTAATTGTATGTGGTGATTGTTCATGTTATTATTTTGTATTAGATTCATCTCCAGAATTAAAAGTTTACTAGGATTTTTTTGAAATCTTTTGTGTGTAGAGTATTAAGTTCATTTTAAAACTTTGTGTAATATTCAAGTTTTTCTAGAATTGGTTTATTTTCTTTTTCCTTTTTTGTGAATTAATGCATAGTCATAACTGTATCTGGCAGAAATAAAAAAAAAAACTTATAAAACATATTTCATCTCTCTAGAACAAACATTTAGTGATTAGGATTAGTTTGCATGAAAGCTGCTTTAATAAATATTGTTACGAATTTTGTGTAAAATAGTGTAAATAATTTGTATTTGGATGTGTAATGCCTTTATCTTGCTCTAAATTAGATTTAATTTACGTTAAAATTGTAATATTCACAAATAATGATGCCCCTTAAGTTATAATGGTGATTCAATGAGAACTTGGCATTAGAGCCAAGTTGGTGTCATTTTTGGCGACCATGTTGGTCACTATTTTTGATGAGTTCGGAACCCTCTGGATTCTTCTAGAAATTAGTAGAGAAATTCATTAATTTCAAGATCTATGACACAAGTGGGTCTTTCTCAAATTATCCGCGAGAGATATAAATAGAGAGATGCCCGCTGAAAGTCAGTCAGTCTGGTTTTGACTAGCGATCAGTTAGTATTGCTTTGACTGTTGAAGCGATTAGTGATTACTTCGGGTGCTGAACGAGTGATTGCTTGTGAATAATCTTTTATATACGTGTATTTTAAACACTGATAATTGGTCTGAGTACTGTTGAAGGTGCAAAGACCTTCTGAAATTTATTCTGCAAGTATTGCTGCTGAATTCTGTATTTCAAGGATTGAATTTTCCACAATAAATTCTCATCGCTCTTAAAGAACTATCTTGTTCTTTGCGACTGATTTGCATAAAATCCTGGATCTAAGTAACAATATATTTCTCCTAATTATATAAGTATAAATCTCCACCCCCTCCCTCAATTTTTTGAAGCTAAACTATATAACACAGCATATTTTTAGGCACTTTGGTGTAGAGAATTTGAAAATAGAATTTGTGTTCGAAAAATAATTTTTAACTGCAATCTTTGCTAAAATTCTAATTTTGCATATCCTTGGTGTATTTTTATTTTTGCTAACTAGATATTTGAATTTTGGATGACCTATTGTAACTTCAGCTCATAACCACTTTTTGGAACTTCTGGTCGAGTGTGTTATTTTATCTCATTTTTAATATTTAAAAGTTTTAGGTTATTTAAAAATTTTAGGTTTACTGAACAATTCGAAATGAAACCTGTGTTATGACCAGAAAAATTTAAGATAGCTTTTATTGAATTCTATGATAATTTTTTTTTATTTCATATGTTTTTATTTTGTGCAGAATTACCCAAACTGGTTTTACTGAAAATGTCTCGAAGACTGTGAGATCCAGAGATAATGCTAGTCTAAATGAGGAAGGAACAGCAACAAAGCGAGAAAGTAGTCATGAATATGATTAGCATAACTTTTGCTTTTAGGAAATGTATTTAGATTATAAAATTGCATAATTTCATTTTTTTTTTCTTACTATTTATAATTTTTTTTCATATTTCATTATTTTACATTTATTATTGGTAATTTTAAGTATATAATATGTGTACTTAGGTGTGTAAACCTGAATTATTTGTAGATCTCTCAATTATTGTAAAAAATAATGGATTGCTAATTTAATTTTATTCAATAGATTTCAATTAAATTATTTTATATTAAAAATATGTCTGAATAATATTTTTGATATTAGAAAAATTGATTGCAATGAAAAAGAGCAATCGTTTATGTGTTACAATTTATTAAGGCATTTCCTTGATATAACTTTTTTTTTCTAATGGGCAAGGCTTATAAATTTTGCCTTTAAAGCCTAAACATGCCAAAATTTCAGTCTGATAGTTTTGAATATGTTTGTATATTGTGCAAACTGTGTACACAGAATCATTTCATAACAGTAATCAACTTTGTGATAGTATGGTGTTTTAGTTTGCTGGTTTGTTTGAAAAAAGTCTTTGTACAACAAAAGTAAGTTTTTTTTTCTTTTGCATGTATATATGTAAATTTTTTATCAATAGCAATATAATAAAGCAATAACACAATAATAAAGCCAATGAATTCTTCTCAGAAAATATAAAATATTAATATGTGTAGAAATTACTGTAAAATCCGGAATATAGCGTACATTTTTTATACAAAAAAATAAGATTAAAATTTACAGGTGTGCATTATGAGCAGGATATGAAAATGATAGCTTTAAAAATAAAAGATATGAGTATAAAGAAATTAGACGTATGTCAAAATACTGTTTATTTAAAAGAAATGCCACGCCTCAGGAACTCAGAGTTGTACCTCTAGAGAAGTATACTACTTTTTCAAAAGCCAGAAATAATACCTCAAATAAATGACTTCAAAACATAAGTGCAAGTTATCCTACGAATATACTCTAAAATTTTAAAAAAACTTGAAAATATAGGTGTGCTCTATATGCCGGATTTTACAGTAATTTAGAATTAAAGAATATTACTCTTAAATATATATAATAAGTCGTATAAAAGAATAGAGAAGCTGTATTTATATTTATCTGAATTTCTTATTACATTGCGAAGTACTAAGAGTTATCTACTAGAGTAGTTATTTTATACAAATAGAAATTTCTCATGCAGTTTTAAGCTTTTCCTTAGTATGTAATGCCAAAAAATTTAGATGGATTAAACATTAATTTATCCTTTATTTTCTGTCAGTAAAAATAGTACATCAATTCAGATGTTTCTCGAAAATTAACAGAATTGCACATATTCAGTTTTTTTTATATGGTAACCAATTAGTTTGTCTGCCTGTTCAAAGTTATTAAGCTGCATAAGATATTTTGCATATTGCTTAACTTGAGAACTTAAAGTTTATCTTAAAGTGTTATTTAACATAAATGCATTTAGAAATTTGCTTCTGTGATTTATGATATTTTATAATTGTGGTGCTTATTTATGCATTCATACATTTTTGAATAAAGTGAAATGTACAAACATGTAAAACATTTTCTGTATCTATTCAAAGACTGCTCTGTATGTATATGTGATACATTAAATGTATATATGTTCTAATCTTATCTTGTATGAATTTTATTACACCTTTTTATTTAGTAACAGTGAATACATTAAGGAAATTCTCCTTGATAATACTTATTTAGTAAATGAATTCATGACTAAGTTAAATAGAAATTGTGAGTTTTTTAGTTAATTTAACTTTAATAATTTAATAGACAAAACCACTTTTTTAAGATCGGTATCTTTTATTTTACTTAGACTCCTAAAAAAGAAACAGTTGCATTGGAAGATGTATTAAAATTAATAATATTTTGCTACTAATTAATAATGTTCTGTAGAATTAATATAATTGCTTAATTTTAATGTACTCAAATGAATAAGATATTACAAAAATTTGAATTGTTTTTCAAATTCAATTTATGTATGAGGTCTATGTATAAAATAATGGGATTGACTAAGAAAAAGCTAATTATAACAAATGTATTGTTTGTCACTTTCAGTGTATTCCTTATTTGCACACACATACACCTAACAATTCATTCATATTTTCTACTGGTCAGAAGCATGTTGCAATTCATTTTCTGAGAACTAATTTAACATACATGATGTTAATAACCCAATAAATCAAAATGCAATTTTTTTTTTTTTTACTGAGATTTTATTTTGGAGAAAAAGAAAAGGTACCAAGTGCTAAATCAGTAATACAGAGGATGATCCAGAGTTATAGGATGTATTTTCCAACCAAGCAGGGATGTCATAAAGCATGGCCCAGGGCCTCGGTCTCAATTGGAGCCTCATCTTGTTCTTGACTCAGCCTTAAGAAGATCATCATTTGAATAATTTCAAAGGTCAATGTTATTTCAGGTTGTATTATCAGAAAAACTGGGAATTTTGGACTATATATCATCTGGCTACATGTGATGACTGTTCATGTACAGGCTTACCACCTATGCACCACCATTACTCATTCAGTCAAAAGGCGGCAGTCGGTCGAGCTGGTCATGCACATTTATTTGTTTCGGGTTATTGCTTATAGGAGTATTTGAAAACATAGGATATGTACTGTATACTTTTAAGGGTCATAGGTGGGGGCCCAGGGCCTCAAGATGTCCCTGCAATCAAGAATTGCTTCGTGGATTGCACTGTTTTGATGTAGAAAATTTTTTAACCCACGTATTTTGTATGTCAAGCTCCTTCCTGTAGAATTTTCACTCTGTCCTTGTCAATGTTGACTGCTTCACGTCATTTGGATACTCAGTCTATGGTCCTCTCCAACAATCTGTCCAATTTTTTTTGTGTGTGTGTTCTTGTCAGCTCTTGAGGTGTCTAGCCATTCAAAGTGTTTTTTTCCAGATTTCCATGACTTGTACAACCTAATCATGCACATTTACTTCAAAACATGAGAAAGTGTTTACAAACACTATTGATATTTTGTTTAGCTTCACCAAAGATTTCAAATTCACACACTATTCAATTTTAGAACTGAACATTTTAATAAAGGAGAGCTGAAATATCAGCATATATTCAATCACAATTTACTCAGTTGAAAAACTAATTGATAGATTTAAATGAAATTTAGTATAAATGTTCATTTATAACAGAAAAAAAGAGATGTTTTATTTAAACGTCATCTTGTGTATGCATAATTATCTGTAAAACTCATAGTGTCGGTATATCCAAAATCCTCATTATGATATCAAACTGAAAATGTGTCTAATATGGGGTATAGTCGCTTTTCACAGCCAAACAGATCCTATAACATGGCAGAATACTGAATAGGGCTTAGTTGAGTCTCTATGGTAGTCATTCCCACTCCTGCAACAAGGTAGTTTATATCTCCGAGATGGTTATTGGAAGGGCATGGCAAGATACAATTGCGTGTCCTAAGCATGCTCTATAGTTTGAAGGTCAAAAAACCTGGCTGGCCAATCCATGTGGTGAATATTCTCATTTCAGTGGCATACAAAAGGGTGAAGTTTTGAAGTTCAAATCCCTCCCTTCTCCCCAACCAATAGATTTTTAATTTTTAACATTTACCCCTCAGACTTTCTTCCACATATGTTTTAGAATGTAACCTGCCTCCTACAAGATGCTGCTGTCTAACTCTTCAAGTAAATCATTTGGTTAGCTAAGCTCCATGTGAACGAGTGTAATTGTCCATTAAACAGGAATCCTGAACAAACTGTGCTCCTGAAACGTTGAACATAAGACTCTGAGATCTCTCTACCGGTCTAGGAGCCTTTATCAAACATATGCAGGGGTGGCCACAGAGACGTTTTAAGGCATGGGCACCTCGACTCACTAAGATCATAATTCGAATAATTTCAACGGTTAAATGTTATTTTCGGTTGTATTCGAAAAAACAAGGAATTTCGGACGATGTCTACTGTGATGACCCATCGTCCATACATAGGCCTAGGTTTACCATCATTACTCATTCAGTGAAAATACAGCAGTCGGTCGAACCGGTTTGTGCGATTGTAAGTCATACCCATTTTGCTTGTTTTGGGTTATTGTTTGTACGAGTATTTGACAATGTATGTCATGTAGTGTCTACTTTTAATGGTCATAGGTGGAGCCAGCGATGAAACGAAGAATATAAGGGTCCCCCCCTGCAAAGTCAGGTTTTGGGCCCGAAATACATACTTGGCGTCAGCCAGGCTTTGGGCCCCCTAGAATCCTGCTCCCCCACGATGTGGGGGTGTGCGTAACGCTACTGGGTGGGGTTTACATTTGTGTGGGGACACAGGGCTTACTTTTACATAGGGGCTCAGGGCCTCAAGAAGTTTTTAGACGTCTCTGGATATGAGACCTTCTAATATATTGCCTACTCAAACTATTATGCCTTCACAACCGTAATGATCCTTTTTCTTGAGGAAGGGATAGGATCATGTCTCCAAGGCTCTTTCAAGATACAAGTACACTGAGAATTAGAGTCTAAACTGTGAATCTCAACTCATCTGAAAAATACATGGTGCTCAACTGAATTCTGGACCAAAGTGCATGTTCCCTGCACCTTGCTAAACTCTCTTGTGACCGGCTCACAAGAGAGTTTAGCAAGTACTGTGTCGCCATGCTTAAAATAAACAATTAATGATTCTCATTTGTCATTATAAATCTTGGTTGACCTTATCCAGGTCTTCTCGTTACAAATCCAGTGTCCTGAAACTTTCCACAAATTTTAGACGATGTTGGGTGTTAAGTAACTTTATAGCCATCTGCACTTTGGGTTAGCCTGCCAACAAATCTGCATATCATTCCGTTATTCATTTGTTTCTTTACTATTGCCCAATATGCGAGAACACGGGTGAATGTCATGGATGTGTTCATAAACCGATAACCTTTAGTGTACTTATATTCCGTTTTCAATCAGAGCTCGTGAGCATGTGCACGTACGTTTTCAACTCTGAATATTTGCTTACATCGACGTCATAGTTACCCGCCATGTACAGGGAGCCAATGCATGTTAAATCTGTCGAGGCTCAATATCCTACCGTTGGGGGGTGGCAATTAGGAAAAGGAGGTGCTGACTTCACTTGAGGTTTGTGGCCAATAGCCCTCGTGTTGCTTTATAGTGGGATGTTAATATAACTCTCATTCATTCATTTGGCAGCATAGTCAGTACCTTTGTTCAATATTTTAAAAAATGCACATAATTTGCAAATTCCTTAATCTTGCCTTCGAGAGTATAAAAATATATACAGTAGAGCCTCTATTTGATAAAGTCGCTAAATCCAAAAAAAAAATGTTGGTTATGCGGAAAATTCGTCAAATAAAGATCCATCTTTCAATATACTTTATTATTGCTTCCAAGTTTGCAAAACAGGTTCGACTATATATACATTTAAACGGTAAGACATGTAAATAGTTAACGTTGCAGTGTACATGCACATTACGTGTGCTGTATTAAAGGAGCGCAGATGACTGTTTTTAAGAACTGATTTTTTTTCTTTGAGACGAACTTTAGTATGCCTAGTCATTGAGTACGGCAGTCAATTGAGCACATATCTGAGATTGACATGAGAAAAATTGAGGATTGACTTTTCGAGACATTGGTGCTCCTGTTGTACGAAATCAAGCCGTAGTAATACAATTATGGAATCGGTGGACGCAGAAGAAACATCTACCGATGGAAAGTATTGTACCAATCTTATGGTACTAAAGAGCATGGGAGCAACCACTCACAGGGCCGCTTTTTCGCTTAGACACACTAGGCCCGTGCTTAGGGCGGAAAATGAGAAAAAATTTAAATTACAGTGAGCGTACCGAGTCATGGGAGAAGCACTGTCCCTAAGAGAATAAAGACTGAATTGAGATCTACTATGGAAAATGAAAAGCTTAACAGAGTTTCATGTTGCTATGCATTCAAAATGATATTACTATGGAAACTGATTACAATGTTATTAAGGATTTTGCAGCGATTAAAGCCTGACGAAAACTTTTGTTTGTACCAGTACATTGACAGTGACTCGACGAAGAATAAGGATGTCTAAAGTGATAATTAACAAGTCGAAAGTTCATGCATAATATGTAACTCTACATTGTAATTGCAAACGATTTCATTAATTTACTGTACTAATTCGCAAAAGGGTGGGTGGTCCGTGATATCGTAAGATAAAAAAAAATGAACAAGAGTGGCCAAACCACTGTCTTTTCCTTACTGTTGCCGGCTTAGGACACGGCGGGTCAATAGGTGATGAATAATAGAAAGATTCTCCAAACAGCAAAAATAAAGCGAGGGAAAATCTCCCCCAAAACAAATCTGGTAAGGGGATGGCTTAACAATTTGAAGTGCCTTTGGTGCAGGGGAAGTTAAAAACGGCCCTAACCACTGTGTACGCATGACAATGATGGATCGCATTGCAATATCAAGAACCTTTGCAAAAGAATTAGGATCTGTTGCATAACAATTTATTTGCAACAGAAAAGATTTTCAACCAAACATCGCTTGCTTCAATAGTTTGACTGTACATAGAAGCAAAAGTGAGGGAAAATCCAGACATAGGCAAACGAATGGCACTACATTGTTCTTTTAAGAGGAAGTACGATTCTGTCCAGAGCACCACAATGTTCGTATCTGTCTTTTAGCACTGCTCTGAAAGACTGCCTGCTCTTGCGTTATGCCAACACCATATCATTCCTTCAATTAGTATTATCGTCTGGGATATTATTAGACTACTCCAGCACCTTTAATATGCATTGTCGGTTCACCACTAACTGCCGTAGCTACTCTGAAGTTTTGAAACCTGTTATATCTTACCTTCACGGCTTGTCTGTAACCAAATTTCAACAATTCGAGATTAAACTAGGCAAACGACTAGTCAAGGGGTGGCGAACCTTTATGGATCAACGTGCCATTTTTTCTTAAATGTTTGATGAGGTATAGGAGTGCCGTCAAAATATTTTGACTAGTGATTTTTGGGAAAATAATAAAATTAATTATTAACACAACTCAAAACTCATTATTTACTGCGAAAAAATACCTTTCGCACTGTATAATTGAAAATATTTTAGTTATACGTATAATTCAAATTAAAGTAACATTGGCGTGATTCCTTTTGCTTCAGATTGTGTGGATGGCAAATAACTTATATTAGGATTGTAAGATGTTACTTTTAGTAGAATGCATGTTGAATTGTGGAATCATCTGCCAAATAGTTTCTAAGCAATTAATTATTTTTGCTGTGGTTCACTTTTTTTACAAGTGTATTTGTGATTTGTACAGACGATGTTCTGTATACCACACTGCTCCAGAACATAAAACACGCACCGCTTTGTCGCCTTTAATAATAATGCCATATTTCTAGATTCACCAAGTTTGAAATTCTCTGTTACACTTACTATCTTGCACTTTTTGTTCTAAACTACATTGTTCAATAACAGTTAAAAATCATAAATATAACACAAATAAACTTTAAAATACAGTTGTGTTAACGAAATTGACTTTGCTATGCATAGACAAATTTTGCATCAAAAGCAACTGTAGCCTACGATGTAACTAAGGCAAGACAATTACAAGCAAGTGTGCTCCCCGC
>BMAV01001303.1:0-11709 GCA_019973955.1 Trichonephila inaurata madagascariensis | reverse complement strand
CCCAAATTTTGCAAATACCTCCTCAATCCCCTGATTTAAGCCCTGTAGAACATATTTAGTGAGAATTTGAAGTTTGAGTAAGATGACATGACGTATATAAAAAGTTTGAACAAAAATCAGTAATCACAGAAGAATGGAAGAGCATCGATGCAGAAATTACAAAAAAAAAAAAAAAAAAAAAAATGGTGCGTGGAACGCTACGCGATAGAAGTGAAACTTTTTTGGAACATTGATTATTTGCTCTACTATTCCAAACTGACAGTGTACATGTCTCAATCGCCTAATTTGCATGAAAAGTATTCGTGGCGAATTGAGTCTTCCTGATACCAAATCCAAAGTAGGAACATATGCTGGAATTTCTGGGTGTACAAAACTTATATTTTGATAAATTTAGTATACTTTTCCTACTTAAACTTTGTCGGCAATTGTAACATTGCTTAATATCTTCTATATTAATTTCCAGTAAAATATTTTTCTGCTCAGCAACAGGCGTTCTCAAATCATCTCTAAACCATAATCTATCACAAATCGAACACCCGTGACCGAAAGGACTGATGAAATCGATATCGAGAAGTTTAAAAGTTGTGGACGCTAAAAGATATCCCACTAAGTCCTAAATTAAGAAGGAAAATATATATATATATATATATATATATATATATATAATGGTTAAAACTATGTTCAGATTTTTTTAAGTGTACGAAGATTTTTGTGGCGTTATTTTTTAGTAGTTCTTTGATTATTAGTTTTTCAAAATAATAGTTATACTATTTTTAAAAAATTGATTAGGTTATTCCATTAAGAACAAGTTGCTGATATTATTTAAAAATTACAATTCCGGTATATTAATTTTTATTAGTAAATAATCTTTAATTTTATAGAAATTTGCAGGTATACGAACACTTGAGTTCCACTGTACCTAGAGAAACACTCAATTTCTGGTCCAATGCGAAAAAAAACTGCGAAGAGAACAATTAATAAAAAATCGACTCCGTTGTTCATTAAAAGATTACCCTTCATTGTCATTAGCTTCGGGAAGTTGAAAACAAAACTCCAGACCCCATACATTTCGGAAGTCATATCTCCTATCGGAGGAACACAATACGAATTAAAAAGAAAATAAAGGTTAAAGGCGATTGTGTGAAGCAAAAAACACTAACGACGGAGCGAGCGAGACCGGATTGAAATGACCTTCTACTACCACAGCGGCTACATGTGGCCGTGACGTCACTTTGTCCCACAACACCCTTCCGACCGCCTTCTCTCGCAAAAACTGAGTTTGCTGACTAACAGAACATCCCAAACAGAGGAACGATTCAGAATGCATTTTTTGGCGTGAAAGAAACATCTGAAATTGGGTTGGCAGATGACAGACCGTAAATGGCAGACGAAAAAATTGTTCTTTGAAGATGAAACGATGATAACTGTTGATTATGGCAGATGATACATTGAGTCCACTTAATAAACCAGATATTCCATATATTGATGGAGAGATGGAAAATGAGGTAACTGTGTTAATTTCACTGCTTTATTTTATGATTTAAAATTTGCCAATGAGCTTTATTAATTTTAATCGTTTGGTGAGCGGAAAATATTACTCTCTCTCTTTCGCACAACTATTAAATTTATTTGCAGAAGAATAAATAATAATAAAGCTTTGTTTTTTATTTACTGTAGATCATGATTGCGATTGCTTTATAAATTTTCCCTTCCTTTTTAATAAATAACTGTAAAAAAAATATGTGATTAACCTTTTATTTATTTTTCGAAACAAAAATCTTCTGACACCTGTTGTATTACATGAATGTAACTTCCGAGTGAGAAATCTACTATCTATATATATTTTCATGTGGTTAAATGATATTAAACACTGACAGTGGCGCACACAAGGGGGGGGATCCTAAAGTCCGCCGCCCCCCTAAAGCCCTTGATTTTTTTTCCGATTGGTTATAATTCTAAGTATATAGTACGTAAAATTTAATTAAGTATTTATTACTAATGATTAATTTTATTAATTAATGCTAATTATTTATTAATAATTAGTTTTTTACTGTTTTTTTGTTCCCGAAAATTGACAAAATCAAAAGGAGCATGATACAAGAATGGTGGACTTTCGACCCTGGATCCCACCTTGAAAAATTTCTGTGTGCGCTACTGAACCCTGATGACTATATTTGCTCTTTTTCACACTGAAAATTGTGTCATTTGTTCAACGAAAATATATTTTAAGCATATTAAGGATTTTAATTGTCTTTCATCTTGTGTTTATAACGGTTTTAGATATGATTTTTTTAACGAGGGCAAATTTTTTCGTGAAATTGATTTGATTTATTATGAAAATCATGTTCGTATCAGTGGCTTAACGCACATCCCTCATCGCGAGGGAGGACAGGATTCTAGGGATCCCAAAGCCTGACCGATGCCAAGTACGGCTTGGGGCCCCGAACCTGACTTTTCAGGGCGCTTTAATATTTTCCGTTAGGCCACTGGTAAGTATTATAATAATTAATCTGCACCACCTTCCAGTTATTTCTCGTTCCTAAACATTGTAATACAGATGTAATAAAAATTGACATGCATTGATAATCTTAGAACTGTTTTTGAGAAATTAATGTGGCCGCGGTAGCCTAGTGGTCAGGGTCGTGGCTAGAGTGTCATGAGTTCGATCCCTTGTGCCACTGAAGGTCAGCCATGTAGAGGACCGATGCACGTTAAATCTGTCGAGGCTCAAAGTCCTCCCGTTGGAGTGATGTGAAAGTTCGGAGGGGAGGGATGTCAGCTCAGGTATCGACCTCGTCACATGACCGTAGTTCAAAATTACAAGGTCCATTGCTATTGCCCTTGTGTTGCTTTATAGTGCGACGTTAATAAATGCTCACTCCCTCATCCACAGGTTTATTGAATAGCCTCGTCCGACACATCATTACATGTGTTATTATTATTATAAAGGAAATGTATTTCTAGGGGGAAATGAAGGTTTTAAAAAGGGAATGTGACCGCGTGAGAACTTTCAAATGTGCTGACAAGAATGCACTTATTCGCTTGAGGTTTAACGTAGCGAAATATGACCTTGGGTCAGGCTTCTCTTATCTTTTGATAGGAGCTAATTGCTACACTGTGGGAAAATTTTTGACGTCTAGGCCGGTAATCTTTCCCTTCCTGTTGAATCATCTGTGTAATGGCATGCATGACATTTAAACAATCTGAAACGTTTTTGTGGATTGTCATAGATTCCACGATTTTCTCACTATAGAATATGATCAACTGACATTACTAAACTGAGACGTTAACTAAAAAAATATGAGCTGGTAGCATGCAATGTTCTTAATGGTGCTCTTCGAATTTAATAATTATGTCAATTGTTGACAGAAACTTGAATAAAAATTCGAAATTCGCTTTTAAACTTTGCAGTTAAATATATTTTGAAATATGGAGAATATTGGCGTAGAATTTTAGTTACTATTAATTGCAACTCAAAATGTAGAAAATTATTCAATTGGAATAGCTTTAAAATATTGGAAGAAGACAACGGAGGAGGGGAAGAATTCGGAAAATAAAAAATATACATACATAAAAGTAATTTAAAACTGTAGATTAAGAAAGTTCTTTAACTTTTAATAATAAAACGAACGTTAAAAAATGAATAATTGATTGATTGTTGCCATTTTTTCATACATTTTCACTTTTTTTTTATTGAAAATAAATTTCGAAATATAGCACATAAATAAATATCAACAATTTAAGAGACGCCTTTTCTACGTTCTGAAGCATTTTATACATGAGTTTTTTCTTTTAAATATATTTTTCAAAAAATATTCTATTTAAAAGATTACATTTGTTTTTGAAAAATAAAAAATAACTAAAAAGGTGTTCAAAATAAACTTTCAAGTCATCGAGAGAAAAATCGTCTGCCGTGTTCTGAATTTTTAGTATCTCATTTAAGGCGGTCCGGTACGTCCATAGGAGCCCATGTTAAATTGCGTAAGTTTATGTACCTTTTTCTCAGAAACTACATACTTCTCATAGATAACATATACACATACATAGACACATACTACGTATACTATTAATAACACTTTAACGAAGGGTTTTGTCTTTAAGTAAAAAATTAAATTAATTATGAATTTTTTAAAAATTGTCCAATTTTCGCCCTAAAATTTAGTTTAAAAAAGTCATATCAAAACTGTTTGCCGGATATATCTAATTCCCTCGATTAGAATGTGTAAACATATTAAAAGTATGCTCACTGAAAATTTTAGAATTATATAAGTAGTTTTTGAGGAAAAGGTACATAAAGTGAAAAATATTACATTTTGAGAAAACAGGCTTTAGAGTGTAAATTTGTAATTTTTTTTAGCATTTACTTTTTTAATACTTTCCAGAAGCATATGAAGCATTTTTCTTTTTACTCTCTGCTCGTACAAAAGACTCTTCTTATTTTCTTTTTTTCATTATTTTGAACAATTTTGCCTTTTTTGGGGATCTCAAGATGTTTTCACTGGGCTGCACGAATCCTACTTGTATCTAGTTTTTTGAAGCATGACACACATTTATAACTTTGTTCAATATCACAATGTTTTAAGATCATTAATTTTTCTATATGACTCATATTGAACTGTGCAATAGCTTTATTTATCATTAATATATTTTAGAGTTTTTAATTCCTCAAATGTAGATCTGGGGTACCAGAAAGGTTTTAAGCCTATTTTGGGTTTTTGGGTTTTCCTTTAAAAAATTTTTTAAAAATAACACCTAGATTCTAAAAAATTGGCTTTTTTTAATTCATTATGATGCAATTTTTATATTTTAAGGAAAAATTTTTTGATTATTCTCTTTGTCTTTTGGGAAAAATTCCACATTTTTTGCGGGTACAGCCATTTGGGGGGTCTGTTTAAAAAAATAAAAAACCGTTAAAAAACGTTTTTATCTTGAATCATTTTATTTTTTAATAGCCTTTATAATTTCTTTGTTTTGATAATTTTAAAATGTCGGTGAGTCGGTTTACATTAGGCCTTTTATCCTTAACTTTTTTTTCTCTTTTCGTTTTAATTAAAAGACGTCACCCAACCTTTTAATAACCCCTTTTTTTTTTTTTCCCTTAAATCAAGGTTCACGCTTTATCAAAAACCTATACAACAAACATAGTTTTTCCTAGAGAGTTCATTTAATGCGCGTCAAGGAGTAGCTTCAATTAAAAAAAAATACCTCTGATTATCATATTTCCTCATATCATACATCATTTTAAATAGAAATATTTGAACTTTTAGAAAATATAAAAATTCAAAATCGATAATTTTGTGAAAATTCAAGTGCCGGACACACATGAAAAACATTTATTCATATTTTATTTTCTACATTGGTTGGATTTCTGAGGAAAATATTAGTATTTTTGAAGGATACGAATTTTAAAAAAACATTATAATTCACTAAATTGACACAGAAAAAATAATTTTAAGAAATAAAATTATGTATTTTTGAAACATTAATTAGTTTTTTAAAATTTTGTATTTTTTTTTAAAAGTATTTAAGGGATTTTTTTAAATTTTTTTCCCATTCTAATAATAAATCCTCAATCAAAAAATTTTATTTTCTCATTGTTAAGTTAAATCACAATAAATTATACAAACGTTTTTTTTTTTTTTTGAATTTACGATTGTCAACATTTGTTTTGTACGTTTATACGATGCATTTCTGTGTTGAAACATTTATAAAGGTTTTCAGAAAATTGTTAATGATTCCGACTTATATGGCATTGCATTTATGATAGCCTTTTTAATTCTGACTCAGAGATGTTCTTATCATTTAATGCTCAGATCGCGATAGTGAGTGATTTAAAGCAGAAACTTTTAACTTAAATCGAACTTGTAAACAAAAGTTAAAAATCATTATTTTTTCCCCGCACATATGTACGTATGTTGAAAACTGCTTATCGATTTATTCTCTTATATCGTATTTCCCTCCCCCCAAAAAAGATTAATTACAATTTAAAGTTAAAAGCGATAGAAAGCGAATCTATTTCTTTCAAATTACTTGAAGTACTTTAAAAAAATTATTCACAATAGAAATTATTCATGTAATAATACATGCGATATTAAAGTATATAGTTCAAAAAGTAAATAACATTTGATTGACATTCGAAAAATATCACAAAAGGAAAATATGCAATTTTTCTTGTGTATATTTATTTATTTGTGAGACGAGTACAAATCTTGGGAAAAAGGTTCCTGAACGAGGAATATTTTACTGAACTTTTACAACGAAACAGCTCTTACAAAAAATTTAAAGATCATTTTGAAAAAAAATGGTTGTATTTTCAGTTATTTGTTGATGATTTGTTGATAATATTCGCGTTCTGATGAAAAAGAATAATAATTTTAAAATTCCATTCCATATTTGCAGTGTCTGATTTTGTTAAATGTCGCGTCTGTTTAAACGGAATTTGCCACCTCTGTAGAAAACAACATAAAACATAAAACGGTTGTTTATGATGAACGTTAAAATGATTTACTCTCCTTTTTTGTAACCCTTTTATTACTCTTTCATTATCAATGCCTTGTACAGAAAAATTAGAAGAGAAAGATTTTTTTAAATTAGAACATTATAATGTTCTAAGGCTCTATAGAGCCTTATGAGATCACGTGATGAATATATTGAATTCTAAAAGAGTGTTATTAATATTATAATTAAACGTAAATAAATAATATCTGTGAAATTAATACATTATTTCACATCCGAGGGAATTCTTTTTAAAGTATTTTTTGTTCCTAATGACTTTGTTGTTAAATTCAGATCTTCATAGAAGACCAAAATGTTGTATGAAATTCACACGCGGTGTTGCATAACAAATCATGTAAAATACATTAATGTATAACGTACGATTGGTGTTGTGATAAATTTTATTAATAATACATTTCTGTTATGCTATTCTTCCATATATTGAATAAGATGTTGTTTTTTATTCTTGTAAATGATAGGCATTTTTTGAACCAACGCCTAGTAATGCATAAACATCTGGAAAAACTATTTTAAAAGCTTTTCGTTGAAATTTCAGGTGACAGGTAATTTCCTCTAAAAAAGTATGAGGACGAGAAATATTTGAGCACTGAGAGAAAAAATGAAGCTTTTCTTTTTCACTTCCTAAACCCAGCATCCTTTTTGCGTTTTTTTAATGCGGAATTCAGAAAAAAATGCAGTGACATGAACAATTACACAGGAAAAACACCCAGTTCATTTTTTACTTCTTACATAGTAACTATGTTTCTTTCCGTTGTTATGGTTCACTTACTGTGCTTATATTTGTCTCTCTGTAATGGTCCAGAACCAAACTTCCCGAATAAAAAACCTTATGGAAATAATTTGCTACCCTTGTGAATAATTGAGTCAATTTTGGACAGGATTTGTATCAAATTTGGTGGTTATGAACAAGTTAATTTTATTTTAAAATTTACTTTTATTTCATTGAGCTGTTCATGGTTACTTTTATGGTCCATTGATTTTTTTTTATTGAATGTGTATATATATATACACATGGGTGACAAAATAATACGAACACCTATGAAAGAGGAGAAATGCTTTATTAATAGGGAGTTGGACCCCCCTTTGACTGAATTACAGACTGTATGCGACGTGGGATGGGCGCATAGAGGTCATGAACAACTTTTAATGGAATATGAAGCCATTCTTCGTGGAGAGCGGTCTCTAATGCCGAAATCGTAGATGGTGGGGAATCGAGCACGGTTTTGACTCCAAATATCCCCACAAATATCCAATAATATTTAAATCAGGTGACTGAGGGGCCAAGAAAGATGACCTACGTCCCCTCATGCTCTGCAAACCATTCTTGCACGATTTAGCTCTGTGGATAGGAGCGTTGTCGTCTTGATAAAATGGGCATTCTCCGGAAATAAAGTCTGGACAAATGGATGCACCTGATCCCCAGGATATCGACATAGTGGGCAGCTTGAACCTTGCCATGCAGAATAACAAGTGGCCCAAGACCACGCTAAGATATCGTCCCCCATACCTAAGGGACCCACCTCCATGCTTCACAGTCGGCATGATGCATTCAGGAGCAAATGCTTCTTGGGTGTTCTCCACACATAAACTCGTCCGGTGGTCTGGAATAGGGAGAACGTTGATTCATCCGACCAGATGACTTGTTGCCACTGTTGTAGGGTCCACTGTCTGTGTGTTCTACACCACTGGCGTCGCTGTAAAGCATGACGTGCTGTTACCAAAGGTTTACGAATTGCAACTCTTCCATACAAGTTCGAAGCATGCAGTTCCCTTTGGACGGTTCTTGCTGAAATAGGGTTACGAAGATGACTATTCACCTCAGACGTTATTTGGGATAGCGATTGCTTGCGCTTTCGGGCCACTATGCGGGTTAAGACTCTTTTATCCCTCTCGGTAAGCTTTCTTTTCCGTCCACTGTTGTGCTTGCCAGACGCCACATTCCCGCACTTTTTGTATGCTGTCATAACGGCAGATACAGTACTTCTTGCACGCCCCAAATAATTATTTTTTTCCATCACCGAACAACCAGCGCACCTCATTCCAACAATCATACCTTTTCGAACTCTGACAGGTCCGTCATTTTGTGTTTTCAAAAATTACAAAGGGGGAAACCCCCTATTGCAGCTGTTGGCGACTGATATTTTACCTTTCGAATCCGCTAGGCGGCGGACTGCAACGCAAAATGACATCGCGCGGCGTCTTTTAAATGGGGCCGCCATTTTCGTGGTGTTGTATTATTTGTACCCCCCTGTATATATATATATATAGGTTTTCAAAAACAATACCTCATTTTCCTTTTAATGATATTCGAGGAATTTTGGAAATGTTTCAATAATCACTTAATAACTGTATATCGCAAGATGTAAATTTTAAGAAAATTTCTTTTGTTGAAGAAAATTTCATGATTTACCCAAATGAAATCCGGTTCACCACTTGTTACAACATTATCATCCGACTGTAATGAATTTAGCCAATTTTATTGTAAATCCATTCGCGTAATGCGATTTTAACAATTTTCAATTCTAATTCTCCCATGATGTATATCCATCTTCAGCCAAATGAGAAAAATAAACATTCGAAGTTATCAAAGATTGGAATTTCGCGCACCGGTAAAAATTACAGAGCTTTGTTTTGTATTTCGTTATTATTGTAGATTTAAAAATGTATTTTCACTGTATTTTATTTCATTGCTCCATCATCAAATTGTTCTATTATTCTTCATTCGGTTTTTATATTCGAATTATAATCTACTGTAATTTGTCAATTTGTTAATTACTAAAATCATTTTTAAATCGAATATTTCACGCTTAAAAATGCATTCTAAAAATTTTATTATAAAATTAATGTTATAGAATCATTTAATGGAAGTATTTCAAAATAATTTCGAAGTATTCAAAATTTATATTTTAGAAGATAAGTGTGTTACAGAACTATTCTTTGAAATTGATAAGAACGATTTTTAAAGCAATACTTCACAAACCTGTATGCTTAGTTTTAAAATTCAAACCTTGGTCTTCTTCGACCTATGACGAATTTGGCAGGTGAAATTTATCTTTGCGGTCAGCACCTGATATATCTCTTTTCTCTTAATTTCACGAATCGAAACATTTTCGTCTGTTCGTTAATGACACATTTTTTTGACTGTAGCTTCCGGATGAAAAAAAAAACTCAAGCTGATTATACACCTTAACGAAGTTAAAGATATTTCTGAAAATGCAATCTTTTTTTTCAATTCCTACTATTAGCTCGCACTGTCTCTATATATTTATTTATTTATATATTTGTATATTTATTTATCTTGGTGGAATTTTCAATCGTTAATAAAATACATTTTAAAGCGCTGAATTGAGCTGAAATTTTATATACATGATCATTTCGGATGACAATACAATAATTTAATTATAATTAATAAAAATTAATTGATTAAAACTAATTATTTAAAGAATTACAAATACAGCCACGTTGGCGACTTAGCGACCCTTTTGGCGATTTGTGTCAAAACTTGAAAAGGTTTTTTCTCACGTGTTAAAGCATTCAGTTGGACTGAAATTAAAAGGACAATACGATATTTTAATGATAATTAAAAAAAACTAATTACCACTTGATGTGATTCTGTCCTACGTATATACATATTTATATTAATTGTAACTATTTAATAAAAAGTAGCTAAAATAAAATTTTTCGTTGTTGATCTAAGTAGGAATTGACTTAAAAACTATTTTTTATATTACTTGTTTTCGGAGAAATTATTACATAGAAAATAGAATATTATGATTATTTATTTTATGAGTATTTTCATGGAAAAAATAAATAGCTTCATTAATTTTCAACGTGGTGCTTAAAACAGTAAAATTGTTAAGCATATTTAAAAGAAATAACATTTTTATTATTGTATTAAAAAGTCGAACATTATTTTTTATCCAAAATGAGGAAGTCAAAACAAAAGTCATACAATTGATAAAATTTTGAGGCTCTAAAAACATTATAGTAAGGAGATCAAGAATATATCTCACAAGAAAAACGAAAACTCTTGAAGATTAATAAAAAGTTAAAATATATTATGAATGAGATTAAAATTCTAATTTGGTAAATTCGAATTTGTAGTAATTTTATCAGCATTTCACGCTTTTGCAGGTTTTTGGTTTTCATATTCTTTTTAAAATAATTTTATTCGAGTTATTTTTTACCTTTTACTTTTTAATTCATTTTACAATTGCTGTAAAAGCATATATAATTACAACAGAATCTTGTAATTAGTTTTCATCTAATACTTGCAACAATCATTTTTTAAAATGTCATAAGTTGATGTAGATATTGTACATTTTAATCGAATCCTCTCTCTTTTTTTCCTTCTGAATATAAGATTCACTACCAGGTGGCGCTTCCTCATATAGAATCAAAATTAAATTAAAATAAAGGAGAATAAATAATATAATATATTAGAATATTGCAAAAATATAGAATTATGTATTTATATATTAGAATATCGCTGGTGCGTCAAGAAGGGAGGGAAAATTCGATTCCAAAATACCATCTTTACAAGCATAAAAAAAAATACATATATAAGTAACAAAAAAGATTTCACACTGTTTTAAAATAAAATTCAACACTTTTTAAGATAGAAAATTTTTCCAAAAGTAATATATTCTTCGTTAACATATACAAACCTGGTTATTTTAACATTCTACATTTTTCGGTCTGAATCAATTTGTCCCTCCATCTAGTGTACAATATTTTCTGTTTTTATTTCCTTTACTTTTCAAAATTTGTGTGACTTTTAATCTTATATACTGAAATGAAAAAAAAAAAATTTATTTATTGAATATTTTTAAATTGTACGAATGCAGTATATAAGATAAAATGAAAAATGTATTATAATCATACATGATTCCATTAATATAGATTTGCCCAAGAACGTCTTGAGACTTCTTGAGGCCCTGGACCCCTACACAAATGTAGGGCCCACCTATGACAGTCAAAAGTAGATAGCACATAGCATACGCTGTCAAAAACTTGTATAAACAATAACCAGAAACAAATAAATGTGCAGACTGCACAAACTGCCACCTTTTGACTGAATGAGTAATAATGGTGTACGGTAATAGGACGTCTAAACATAGATGACGGTCATCACATGTAGTCAGTTGACATATTGTCCGAAATTCCTAGTTTTCCGGAGAATACAACCGATAA
>BMAV01001302.1:410705-457986 GCA_019973955.1 Trichonephila inaurata madagascariensis | reverse complement strand
AGGGAGCTGACCGAAATATTTCGAAGCCGGAGTTTTTGCTTTGGCGGATGGTGGGGGGATTGGGGGGCTTGCACCCTCACTTTTTCCAAAATTTAAATTTAAAATTTAAAATTTGTTGGTTTCTTGCCAATAGTTCTCGAGTTTCAGATAATGTTAAAAAAAACCCCCAACCCAAACCTTTAAAGTTTTTTTGCTTAAAAATCCAAATATTAACCCCCCATTTTGAAAGAAAAACCCAAAAAAAAGTGATTTAAAATAAGTTAAAAATTATTTTAAAATCAACTCAAAGCCTTTTTTTCCCTTCCAAAAAAAGGGAAATTTAAAAAACCTACTTTTCCCGAAACACCAAAAATTTGCTAAAATTTGGGGCCCAAAGTTGGAAAAAGGGAGTTTTTTCGCTATAGCCAAGTAAATTTAGGGTTTTTTTTGAATTTTAAAAAAGGATGATCCTTTTTAAGAAAAAACCCTTTTTTTTTAATCATTTATTTGTTATGTTCACATATCATGTAATTGGGGTTTTAAGTTTTAAACCCCAATTTTAAAGTAAGTATTTCAAATATATGTTTTCACCATTTCGTTTCCTATTTAATGGCTTCTCAATCCTTGTTGCGTTCGGATCCTCCCTGGAGTCTCAACGATAAGCGAGATTTTAAACCAAAAGATGGGGAAAAGGGTATCAATAAAGCATAACATTATTTTTAAATCATTTTAAAAGCACCCCATTTTTTTTTTTATTTAGTATGGGTTTAATGTGATTTTTCCCCAATATATTTACACAGCAAACTTCTTTCGATCTACAAAACTTTTACTCAAGAACATTAAAACACTCTGTGTGACAAAACTTTTCAACACATTTTCAAATTTTTATTCACATAACGAATACAGTAACTTATGTGTACGTTACATTATCTTCGATATCACCCATAAACTTTCTTGCCTTTAACGAGGAAATCACGCGCATTTTCTACAGGGAATTTCCCTAAACGTTTTTAAAAAAATTTAGCCGACCCCCATAAATTCTAATAAACCCTTTTGCATCACCCTTTCCCCAGATAATTCTACAGGGGAAGTACCCCCAAATTCAAGACCAACCCTTTTTTGTTAAGTAAAAAGCCCCTTCATGAACGTGTAAAAAAATAATTAAAAAAAATGTCTTAATGACGGATAAGTGTAGTGATTATTTTGCGGCTCTTTACAAACCTCCAAAAACATTTACGAGAGGGAATTTTAAAAGGGAAAAATGCCGCAATGTTATTAATTAAAAAATTATGTTGGTATTATGGGTGCGTCTGTGCATTTTTTTCCGAATTATTTTTTCCCAAATTTTCCCTTCCTTTTTCCCCCCATTTTGAAATTTTTAAACAAAAAAACGGGTTTTTTTGATCTTCTTTTTAGGGAACCCAATTGTTGAATATAGCTTTTAAAAAGGTGATAAGAACAGATAAATTATATTTAAATAGAATGTCTAACACCGGTGTAGAAGACTTTGGCAATGGGAAACCCCCAAAACAATTCAAAAAAAAAAAAAAGATAAAACAATTTCAATAGATAAAAAAAGGAAATATATGTTGTTATAAAATCTTTTGAAAATATAATATTTAGGTAACATAATCAGTTTAAAAAAACTTTATTTTTTTCCTTAAATATTTGTGGAATTTACGAACAAAGGAAATGGGTAGTATAAATTGTTTACAAGATTTTCTACGTTGTTCTTTTAAAAGGGTTTTTTTGCATTATTGCACTATTTTGAATATGTTTTTGAAAAAAATTTTAAACTCTTTTTGGGCTTTTAAAGTAAAACAATGTTTTTTAAACGGTAATCAAAATTTAAAAAATTTTGGGAAACAATTTTTTCCGGCTGTATTTAATCTCAAGCCCAGTGGCTGAGTGGAAAAGTGCACGCGATTCCACCCCTACAGGCCCCGGGGTTTAAAAATCCAACTGGTAAAGGGGTGATTTCCAGCCTTTCACCCCTTCCCGAGGTAAATAAATTATTATAAAATTTTTGTTTTAAAACCCAGAAATTGGGGGTTTTGGGCCAGGCTGAAAAACCCAACGGGAACATCTCCCTCTGTATTTATTACCCCCAAATTTGAGGGGCCTTAGTTGTACTTGGTCCTTTGGCTCCCGCGCCATTGAGTATAGTTTAGTTTACGAACTTAGTGAACTTACGACTAAGAATAATATTTTACACTAAGCTTGTAACTATATGTTCTTTTTGAAATCATCATAACCAAATTAATTCTAAAATAAATTCTGTACATTGTTCTTTTGAAATATTAATAACTATTGCAAATTTAAGTATGAATAATATTTATTTTAAAATTATTTTTTCTCTTACAAATTTTAAACCTGTCAAAAATAAATTTTACATTTGGAACAATTTTAGTTTTTTATGAAAAAAATGGAAGATATATATTTTCAATGTAAGAAAAACATATTTTTATTTTATTTCCGCGTTTCCTTTTATTCACAAAATTTCAATATATTTGGTAAATTTCCCTAATTATTTAACTAAGAAACTTCTTTAGGAAACAAAGAGAGAGAGAGAGAAATTTCCATTTTCTTAAAAGGAGTCTTTATATAAAATTTCCCTTTTATATATTTTTTATATATTTTTTTCCAATAAATATAAGACTTTAAAATATATACATATACATATATTTTCTATATATTTCCCCGAAATGCCACTGAATTGGGGATATCTACTTGGGGCCTACCCTTTTGGCCTTTTTTAAAACCCCCCACTGACGAGAATATAGTTTCAAAGTGTGGGGAAACTTTCCAGGAAATGATTTCCCAAAATATTGGCAAAAAGCTGTCCAAAATTTCCAGCCGGGTTTGTTGGTGGGGTTTAAGGGCCCTTTTTACCCCCTGTTCCAAGCCTTTTCCCAAAGATGTTCAATAAGATTTAAGTTGGGTTTCTGGTGGCCAATGTATGATAGAAAAGTCAGAGGAATGCTCATCCATCCAGCCAGTAGCCAACCGGGGCTTGTAGGGGGTACATTTGTCTTGTTTAAAAATTAAGGTGTGGATAAAGGAAAGGAAAACACAAAATTTGGGGGAGGTGATCACCCAGAAACTCTGGTACCGGGAAATTTCATTGAGAGAGGTTGGTACGCGACCCGGGGATCCTTAAAATGCTAAAAAACACCCGGGTCATGATAGAAACCCCTTTCGCACCCAAAACCGGATGCGGATCCCCTGCCTTCAAAGCCCGACGCCACATTCTCAGCCCCAGTCGGGTTAAGCAGTCGAAATTCCCGGCCTTTTTCTCCATGCTACCCTTTCCAGTCATCTAAACTTTGCCCCGGTCGCTGGGCTTGCGCAGGCAAGGGGTGAAGCCCGATAGCGTGCATTGAGAAAAGATATTCTCGTAGGTGGTTTTTCCCCGAAAAACCCCTACGGTGAAGAGAGCGTTTTACAGTCCGGTTTCTTTACCGGGAAAGAGGGCACCCCTAATTTTAAAACTGGGGGGAATTTGGGGCCACGTTTGGCTTCCCCTAAGGGGACAATAAACCCTTTAACCTTTTTCTTTCCAAAAGCACCCGTCAAATTTTAATTGGGATTTTTAGTTTGGGAAAATAAGTAGTTTTTGGGCCACCCCATCCATGTATTCTGGGGTTTTTGAAATTTTCGAACTTGGGAAAAATTAGCTGTTCCCCGAGGGTTTTGGGAAAATTTGGGGGCCACGCGGAATTTTCGATTTGTTGCCCTGCAAACCGGGGTTAACCCCAAAGGGAATTCCCTCAAAAGTCCAAACCCAGGCCTTTAGCGCCGCATAAACCCCCCTTTAAATAAACCCTTTTAAAAATTTTTAAAAATTTTTGCACCCCCAATTTATTTGGAATTTTGGTGTTTAATTTTTCTTTCAAGGGTTTTCTTTAAAGGTAAAACTGCCCAAAAAAACAAAATTTGGGGAAAAAATTTTTGGAGGGTTTTTTTAAAAAAAAAATTTTATTTTTGGGAAAAACCAAAACCAATAAGTTTAAAAAATTCGAACCTTTAAAAACTCTAATCGAAAGGGTGTTTTTGGTTTTAAAGGGGGTTTTCCGCGGGTTGGCCAACAGTAAAAATTTTACATTAGGGGGGGAAACAAAAAAACCGGCCTTTAAATGTTTTTATTTTTTTTTTGTTAAAAGATGAAAAATTTTTTGATTTTTAATTGTTTTCTAACCTGTTTAAAAACAATTTTTTCCCTTTATTTTAAAACTTAGGGTTTAAAATTTGGAAGTGCTTTTTAAAATTTTAATTTTAAATAAAAAAAAATTAAATAAATAATTTAAAGAAAAATTAATCTATTGATTTTTATAAAAAAAAAATTTTTTTTTAATATAAAATAAAAAATTCCCCAAAATTTTAAAGATTTGAATGTTTTTCCCCAAAATTTTATTTGGTTTAAAATTAGAAAACTTTTTTTTAATTTTAAGGGGGGGGGATTTTTAAGGTTAAAAAATTGGCCCAAATCTGCAATTTTTTAAAATTTTTAAAATTTTAAAAAATTTGTTCCAAAAAAAGAAAATTTTTAAAAAAAAAACCCTTTGGAAAATTTTTTTTTTAATTTTAATTTTTTGGGGGGGGGGATTTTTAAATTTAAAAAATTTTTTTCAAAAATTAAAAAGCTAAGAAAACCCTTAATTTGGGAGAAACCAAAAAAAATTTTGTAATAAAAAGAAAAAAATTTTAATTTAAAAAAAAACAAATTAAAAAAAAAAACTAAAATTTTTTCTTTAAATTTCCCTTTTAATTTTTAAAAATTAAATTGGATTTCCAAAAAAATTTTTAAAAATCTTAAAATTTTCTTTTTTTTATTTAATTTTTAAAATCAAAATTTTTTTTGATTTTTTTTAAAAAAAGTTTTTTAAAAAAATTTTTTTAAAATGTTTTAAAACTTGTTTTGGAAAAAAGTAAAAATTTTGGAAAATGTTTACGAATCTGAAGTTGAAAATGTTTTTCATTTGTTAAAACGGGGTGATCTTCAAAGCAAAAGGGGATAGGCCTTTTCAAAAATATATAAGATACGTCATTTATTTGGGATCCGATTAATCAAACGACCTTTTTAAATTGGGAAAGGCCCAAAATAGCCATGCTTTTGATCGGAATTTGTGGGTGGTGTTGTTTTTTCCTTTTTTTTTGTGTTTTTTTAAAAGCTATTTTTTATTAAAGACCCTTTTTGTATTTCAGTTTAAATATGTTGACGATTAAGTCCTCCTGTTGACATGAATTGAAAGAGATTTGCAGGATAGTATTTCACAGATCAGGTAACATCACTTGATCGTGGCTCAAAATTATAATTACTTTTGTCGACAACTTCATGTTTCTTAACCCCTTAATTGCTGATTAAAAGTAACGTGATTCTTTCCCCTGTGCCACCGTTTTTCACATAGGCGCGAATTTATGGTGTATTGGAGGGAAAGGAAAAACACAAAAAAGCAAATTTTCCTCTGAAATAAGTAAATCCTTCGTGAACACTGACAAAGTCATTCTATTGCATTCCGAAGCCTTCGGAATAGTTTTACTGATAGAATCACTAAGAAAAAGATCGTACTTTGGTACGATGGATAGATACGTCCATGCACTCAACGCACCAATTGAGCAAGAGACGAATAAAAACCCCAGTGGCACTTAAGTGGTTAAGCACGCCATTAATAAACAATCAAATCAAATTTAAGAACCAGGAATTTAAAGGTGCATTAAATTTCTAATTGAGGATCTGAATTTTAGTTTCTTCTTAAGTAAAATGAAATTAATATCGCACGAAATATTTGATGACATTTTAATATTATCAAAGCTTATTTCACTTTTTAACTCTCTAATGAAACTATTTACCTTATGTACCGTTTCATCAGCTTGAAGTTTCCTTTTTTGTAATTAATTTTAACATTATTCATAAAAATGGTAAATAAAAGAAATTAATTAAAATAATGACTACCAAATATGATGTAATATAAAAACGAATGTTATTATCTGCTGTCGAATATTTAAAGAAATAAATTTAAATGATTTTCTTTTTTAATTTGACAGAGATGCATTAAATATTTTAAGTTACGCATGGTTTTGTTCGATTCATTTTTCTAAAAAAATATCAAAAATTTAAACATTTCCCCTGGATTATGATTTAAAATTTAAAAAAATAATAAGTGACATAGAGTATTACATTATAGCTTTCATATCATCATTCCGGGTGATCTTCATTATAAATACGAATTGGCTATATATATATATATATATATATATATATATATTTAAATTTATTTTTACTCAGTTATATATATAGTACATTATATTCATTTAGCTTTTATATAAAGTTACAGCATAAACATACCCTATCAATATAGTTTTTTTAAAAAAAATATTCCCATTGTAAAAATCTTCTTTGTTTACCATTTATTTAATACTGCTATTCAATTCCTTTTAGACTGAAACAAAAAACATCACTAGGCACTATATCAAATATCTGAATGGTGTGATACAGAAACAATTTATATCTTAAAAACACTTTCTTATTTCCTTAAAATTAATCTTAATGCAACCATCTAGCTCATTACTTCTAAAGTATTGGATTTCTGAAGTCATTACTTATCTTTTCTTTTATTCTGTTGCAGCCTGAATCTTAAGATAGCATCTTATTACAGGGAAGCATACAGGAAAGCTTAAGCATCGTCTATCATTTTGCTCGATATCTGAAAAAAGAGCTATTTTTCATATTTTCATCTCCCAATTATAATTTTTCAAAAACGTTTTTCTATCAGATCTTGCAACAAGGAAGTTCTTTGCAAAATTTCCTACATGAAAACCATTTTTCTCTTTGGGAAATAGTTTAGCAGTTTTTGTATAGGATAGGATGAATTGGATCTGGGAAGATGTAAACATATTATGGTTTATAAAAGGCTCATGATATTTGTTTTTTTAATATATTAAAAGAATGTATTACATATATATATATATATTCAGCTTTAAGATAAAGGGATTATTTAAAGTCATTTTTGTGACTATTATATGACTATTGCGGGAAATTTTTGTTACCTTTAATCATACTAAAACAAATTCGACATTTGTTTCGTTGGTGTGTATACTTTTCATTTTATTCAGTAACAAAGTTGTTTTTTTCTTTCTGTTTCGCTGGTGCAGATTTCGTCAAGCAGTGTATGCACATAAAAAAATGTTAGTTGGTTTTTCGTATATTATTGATGTGGCCGCGGTAGCCGAGTGATATAGGTATCGGGTCGTGACGTGACTTGTCATAAGTTCGAGTTCAGTACCACTAAAGACCCGCCGTGTAGAGCAGCGATGCACGATAAATCTGTCGAGAGCTGAAACGTCCTCCTGTTGGTGTGGTGTGGTAGTTAGGAGAGGAAGGTGCCAGCTTAGGTGTCGTCCAAGTCACTTGACCATGATTCAAAATTACGTGATCCGTCGCCAAAAGCCCTAGTGTACCTGAATAGTGCGACGTTAATATTCAATCAATCAATCGTATATTATCGATGTATTATGAAAAAAAATTAATATTCATAAAATACCGCAATTTGTTTTGTTATGTATGTTATGGTAAAAGCTTACCAGATCAAATACTTCGTTTGGCGTCGGCTGTACCATTTTTGGCGACTTAATTGCATAAGCAATTTTATCGCAAATTTATTCTTTGTATTTTTTCTCTTTTAAAGCTCTCTTCTTTAACTTTCTTTGACATATTTTGACTTTAAATATTTTGGTTCCGATACATTATTTGTCAAATTTTAATTAATTTCATCATGAAAATTCTATACAAAGGCACAATTTTGCAAAACTTTCCTCAATGATCATGGATATATATTTGAACATTATTTGAAGTAATTATATATTTTATTAATTTATTCGAAAAATAATATGTTTGATGCAAACAAAATG
The DNA here is from genome assembly GCA_019973955.1 of Trichonephila inaurata madagascariensis. Lineage (NCBI taxonomy): Eukaryota > Metazoa > Arthropoda > Arachnida > Araneae > Nephilidae > Trichonephila > Trichonephila inaurata. Next base: position 450,099 of record BMAV01001302.1, on the reverse strand, counting down.
ATATAAAATTGTTTCATTCACATTCATGAAACAAACATGAAAATGAAACATATTTGAGATAAGTACTTTATTTCTGAAACTGCTAAGTTATTTTGATGACTTGGGGGCATAAATTGTCTCATTGTTTTATTGAAAAATCTCTCAAATGTTTAGTATAAAATAAAGCATACTTTGTAGCTAAAAATTGATATTTTGAATTACATACATAAAAACGCTTAGGTTTTACAGCAAGCGCATGTTCCTATGAAGTGGATGCCCCACAACATGATAGTGGTTAAAATTCGCTTCTAGTGGAGTATTTTTTTCTAAAAAAAAATAAAAATAAATAAAAATAATAATAACTATTGGTAGTTAAATAGCTCAGTTTTGACTGGTATAACAGGAAATACTTTTCCAAGCACAGTCCAAATCCGCAATTATTACACCACACAATAATCGTGTTCCCTTCCTTTTTTTTTTTTTTTTTTAATTTCATCCTTTTTTGAACAAAAAACAGTGCCTTGTAGGCTTAAGTTTCACAAGGAGTAGAAGGAAGATAGCATATAAAATTCTTTTCGTTCAGTAATACAGGTAAGGTGTGATTGATTGATTTATTGAATATTAACGTCGCACTGTTCAGCTACACGAGGGCTTTTGGCGACGGACCACGTAATTCTGAACCATGGTCAAGTGACGTGAACGACACCTGAGCTGGCACCCTCCTCTCCTAACTACCACATTAACGGGAGGACGTTTCAGCTCTCGACAGATTTAACGTGCATCGCTGCCCTACACGGCAGGTCTTCAGTGGTACTCGGTTCGAACTCGTGCCAAGGCAAGCCACGATCCGATACCTATACCACTCGGTTACCGCGGCCACACGGGTAAGGTCTATACGTGGTCTACTGCAGGTGGTCTGCTAGGATTCTTTTGACCAGAAGCTGCATCGTCATTTTGATGTACAAGTTCTTCTACAACTTAGATTCAAAACTCTAAAAAAGTAAAACATTTTCCAATTACCTTTTTATAGCGCAAAAATGAGTTCCAAAGTACATGTGTAGTAAATTTAAAAATATCTGTATATAATATTATGTCAATCATTTTACGGATTGTTGTATGAAAGGATACTTCCTGATCACAGCGATCTACCTCACCGTTGTAAATTACCCAAACAATTACCCCGTATAATACTCTGACGTGAGAATTTCGAGCGCTGGTGGTATTTCCAAGATTGTCTCGGGCATGACATTTTGGAGCTGAGATAATCTCGAGCTTGACAGTTAAAAGGTTAACAGAAATGTATAATACTCTTGTATACTGAGTAAATATATTTCATTTGTTTATTTTGAAATATTAAAAAAAAAGTACAGCATTATTTTTTTTTTACCGAGAAACGTAATATAACAAAAGTATGAATATATGTTTGTGCTGAATAAAAAGCCATTCTTTTGTCGTAACTATAAATCTTTTACACTTTTTTTTTACATTCTTCTTGCTAACTTTACCAATAAAAATGCTTAGTTAAGTAATAATGTATCTAATTTAGAAAGAATCGAAGTCTTACATCAATTGTTTTATACTTGTTTTTAAAAATTAGTAGTTGTAAATTAATGTATTTATTTAAAATTAAGTTTAATCTTTTCCGTTGAAATATTTCTATCGGCACTTTTACATTTATGAAGTATCAGTATATAAAAAAATTATTCAATAAAAAATTTTTGCGAATAAACTATTGAGTGTAATAGTGCGCACAATTTGGCAATAAATACATTATAAAGAAAACCATTCTAATTTTTGTTTCTCGCGTTAGAAGAAATTCTTATCCAAATAATTCTGTTGGCAAAATCATGGAAAAAAGTTTAGTTTTGGTTCAAACTAAGAGCCCATAAGACATTGCTATGTATATCATATTATCATTCCGGGAAAAAAAAACAACTTCGGCGTGTTTTCATTTCTTTAAAGCCAGAAACTAACTGAGACGTGTTTCCGTTTTGTATAATACAGCTTTGTGAATTAAAGATACACATCAACCATAAGATTAATGTTGATCTATAAGAACTATGTTAGGTCAGTACATTCGTATTCTTGCAAAAGAATCAAAATTTATAAATTAGCAAGGTATTTATAATTTATGCCACCTGTTTTGAATATATTTCGTTTAATCGTAAGTATTTTTTATTGATTTGTGGGACTTATAAATTGCTTTATTAATAAATAATCTAATATTATTTTTTCATATTTAATTTTGAATTTATCCCATTTCTTGTTATTAATCTTGGTGATGAACTACACCATGGTAATTAAACTGGCAACGAGCAGAGATAAGAAACCGGAAAAGTATAGTTTTCTTAACTCTAGTTGAATAATCTGACTTCAATATAAAACTATCTTTTTTTTTTCATTTCAGCACTACGGTAAATTTGTAAACGAAAAAAAAAGTATTCACATTGAAAATTCAAATTCTTGTGATGTAATTAATTAATTGTATTTGTCTCAAAGTTTTATTTTTATTGTAATGAACGAAACCAGCGTAAGTGTCAGACAAAGCGTATGTGTCTTCATTAAGTTAATTAATGAAAATTGTGTTTTTTAAATCAACAAATTATATATATTGTACAAATTCATAAAAGAGAGAGAAAGGTTTTATATATCATAAATTGTTCAGACTCTTATATGAAGCATCTATATTAGATTTCAGAAGTTTTTAACAAGTTTCATTTGTATTTTAAAAATATGGCTTGAGTAACCTATCCTTGTTTACTATGATATGACAATGATCATTTTTAAACACTTCTAGAAGTACTTTTTACTGAAATAAAAAAAAAATATTCTTAAGTATCAAGTCATAAGTTTAAAGTTTAAAGTTGAAAATATTTATAGATATTTTCTTTACTTTCTATCAACAAGGGATTAAGTTTGTTAAATGTTTATATGTATGCTAAAATTCCAGTTGTAAAAGAAAATCAACTTTTCTACTTAATTCGTGAATATAATATTGACTAAATTAAAATATTTAAAAGTGTCTAATGCTAATGAATGCATAACGGATACACAAGTCTAATTTCAGATATTATACCAATCTTTACGAAGTAATTTATACATTAGTGGTAATGAATTACACTGAGTTCCTAGCAGCTATAGTATGAAATTCAGGGCTTTTAAATTAATTAACTTGTTTTTAAAATTGATGAAATTAAAACTTAACATCGATAGTTATTTTTCATCATTTAAACGAGGATAATACATTAATATCAGTAAACAAAATGTGAAAGAAATGTATAGAATAATATTCTAGACTTTTTTCCCAAAAACAAAAGAACTTCGTGATAATATTGTAGTAGAACGTTGTTTATCCGAATCAATTGGGACCGAATACCTTTCGGATACGTGATTGTTCGGATAACCGAAAATAGAATGCGATCCATGCAATATATGAAACTGGACACTATACGAACATTGAAAATCATCACATGCGGGAAACGTACTTAAAGAAAAAGCAAAATAGGTACAAATTCTAGCAATTTTACTTTTAATGTGGAAAATAATCACTTATTTTTCGCTGTACCATTGTACAACTTCGTTATTTCGCTGCAAGGTCTCTGATTCTTTTGAGCAGCAGTAGTTGAGTAGGACAGAACTCTGATTGCTGTTCGCACCGATCCATAGCAGTCTCCAAAGCAGAAAACGCGTCAGCATTTGATGAACCCTAGTTACTTTCGTTGTTGTTGTTGTCATCGTCTTCATCCGTTTCATCGTTGACAGGGTCGAATTCTTTTTGCATGGAAGTCACAGTCTTGATCAGTTCATGATTCAACAAAACAGCAAGAATACACCCCTACACTTGGAAAAATCTGCCCTAATACTCCACGCAGATGTTTAACAAATCACACAACTGAAATTCCTCGAATATCCCTAACCTTGGGTTTTCCCGTCACCTTTGGCTTCAAGCGAAACAACTGTTGAGCATTGCACTGTTTGAAAACGTATTTATATACAGTACTCGTAGTTGACAAAAAAAAACACTGGCCATGATATTTGACGCTTTGGATAGTAAGCGTTCGGATAAAAGACATTCTACTGTATTATATAGCAATTCCTTTTTTTTCTTTTTGTCAAATGTAAATTGAATAAACCAGATTAATTACTTTCCCCAAGTAAAATAAAATAATTGAACATGTAATAGAATAATTCTAAACTCTCTGATCCAGTTATCACGGAATTCTTTAAATATGTATGTATTCCCTGATCCCATTCATGTAATTCAAAATTCATGGAATAAATACAAAAGAGAGGAAAAGATAAGGATTGAAATGATCTTAATCCACACTGAAGAAAATAATTGCTCATTATAGGACAGTATTTTGGTTAGAAAAGGTGATTTATGTTTCTTACAGCTTCTACTCGAAATCTCGGTAACGGTTTAAGCATCGGATTTCAATCCCTAAAAACAATACACAAGTTTAACATTTTATTTTTTTTTTGCCTTATGATGGGTTTCGTTGCAACTGGTATCAATCCCCTCTGCGTTATCGGTCGTCTTCTTTCCGGAACATCTGGAGATATATTCAAAGGGGCATTTTCAATCTCTGGAATTTTCGTCACTGCTATTGTTTAACAGAAAGGTAGTTCAATTTTTTTTTTGAATGAATACGAATTTCTTTCATTTTAAGAATTTTTGTGAATGTTCCCTTGATATATTATTTAAATTGGAAACATTTTGTTAGTTTTATGTACATCTTACACTCGAAAAATGAGTAATAATACTTCATCTTGCCATACTACACAGTACTTTATTTAAAGCATTGCAAAAATTAATTAAGAATTTTGAATTAGGATATGTTCAAGATATATATGCCTAAAATAATACAAAACCAACTTTAAAATATGAAAATGTTAGTCTTAATTGAATTGATATAAACTGAATAAATTTATTCTGAAAGTATTATTAATTTATTAGTTCCAAAAACAGTCACATTTAAATACTTAGAAAGAAACTTAATAATATTTATAATGACTTCCTACTTATATTTCATTTTAGAAATGTTGCATGATTTATGACGTAAAATACTGTCAAAAAAGTAACTTAATACATTATTATAATTTATTATTCTTTTAGTTTAACTGCAAATAGAAATTGTTACATCAAAAAAAATTTTTACATGTTTGCGTACATTTTTCAGAAGATATATATTATGTTCAACTGTCATTGATATATATTATGTATCTTTCTGAAGTAAAATAATGTCAAAAAAATTTAATGTATTATTATAGTTTATTATTCTTTTAAATAAAAATTGTTACATTAAAACAATATTTTTAATATTTGCGTAAATTTTTCAGAAGATATATATTATATATCTATCTAAATTATTTTATAAAATAATCTAAATAAGAATTATTAAACACCAAAAAATGACCCAATAAATTCCAAAAAAATAAAAAATGTTTGCCATATTATGGATAGCCAAAGGTAAAATTGAAGTCTGTACACCAATTTTGGGGTGTATTATCAGTTCGTGCAATTAAACCATTTATAAGTTGCTAAAAATATCCATATATTCTTTATTGACCAACTTAGTATAAATGGCAGAAGTTAAGACTATGATTTTTATATAAATATTTTTCAGTTGAATATGTTTGGGAAATATTCAATGGATGTTGTGTAATAAGCATGCCGGGTTTAGTGCTTCAATATATTCAATATATATATATATATATATATATATATATAAAAAATTAGGGGGAAGCAATTCATCCAAGGGGTTTTTTCTCATAAGTTTAAAAAAAAATGTCAGAAAAAATTAAAAAAACTTCAAAAGAAAATTTTTAAGGTAAAAAATGTAATTTTTTGGTATATACCCAAAGCGCAAAAAAGCAAACCCCATTTTTTAAAAATATATAATCAAGAAAAAGAAATTAAGAATTCATTTTTTTCTTTTAAAATTTAAACCCCCAAAAAATATAGAACACCCCCTTTTTAAACATTTCACATTTTTATTAACTTTTTTAAACCAAATTATTTTTCAAAAATTTAAATCCCAAAAACAAATCTCATATAAAAAATTAAAACTTTTTAAAAAAATAAATTTTAAAAATTTTTTCATTGTGAAACCATAACCCATTAAAATTTACAAATTAATCTTAAACATACAATTCAATTTTCTCTTTTAAAATTTAAAGTATTAATGCCAAGAAGACTGGGCATATAATTTGTTGATTTATGTGGTAAACGTCTTCCTACCCACACACACAGATGTGTCTTTACAATTCCGAGTTATTTGTATAGTTTATTACAATTAAGGGTTTTAAAATATGTAGAAAACTAATTATTAATTTCATTTTGATTCCTGAGGAAGAAATAATTTTCCTTAACTTTTATTCGACTGAATTCAATCAGTAATTAAAAAAATACGGATGGTGGGGCAAAATTTTTAAAACGATCTAGATGCCCAATAGATTTTTTTTTTGATAGGTGACATTTAAAGTATTGTTGACATCCCCGCGTTCTTCTTCTAACCCCCTACGTTTTTTGGGCGGCCACGATTAAGGGAAAAACTTTCCCAAACCAAATCCAAAAGTAAAACAGAAGAAAAGGGAATTAAAATAAGAAAACCTTTTAAAAAGGATAGAAATTTTTAGTGGGGCAAAAATGGCAATTTAAAAAAGCTGATTTCCCGGGGGGATAAAAAAGTGTGGATCGACGGCAGAATAAAAGGACCCCCCACCCCTAAATCTATACAAGGTGCCTCCCACTTTTTTTGGAAGGCCCATCAAAAGTCTACCTGAAATAATTTAACCTTGATTATTCCTCCAAGGTAGGAAAGTTGTATTCTAACACAAAGTAATTTATTGGGATTGTTGATTGGCCCCGGGACCCTAATTATTTATATTGATTTTGATCAAATTTGGGCCCGATCTGAGTTGGTTTAAAAACCCGGCATACTTTGGTTTATTCTCAAAAATATAATTTTTGTATTCGATATCTAAGTAGTTTAAGTTAAATTCTTAAAAAGTCATTTTGGGTTATAAAATTTTCCCCACCCTTGATAGTCCACACCCCCTAACTTCCCGGGAAACCCCAAGGAAAAGCTATCGACAGAGGGCCAATTTTCGCAGAAATTAAGGTGAAGAGTTATAATTTCTTCGAGTTTTTTGGTTTTTTTAAAAAATCATCTAATTCTAAAAATATTTTTTTTGAATATTTAAAATTTTAATATAAAAATCAAACATTTAAGAAAATTCTTAAATTTTACAATCCCCTTTTTGCCCTACAAACTTTAACATTTTAAAAAATTGGCGTTGAAAAAAAATTTTTTCACTAAAAAATTAAATTTAAGCCTTATAATTTTTTAAAAGGTTTTAAAAACCAAACAAAATTTTTAGAAAAGAAATTTTTTATACGGGAAAAATTTTTTCTTTTCTGTTGAAAAAAAATTAAAGTAGCTCTTTTCTCAGTAAAACGTGGTTTAAAATTTACTAAAACAAAAATTCCCCTAACAAATTCAAGGGAAAAAAATTAGTCTTCATTTGATTGCTTAAGTACAAAAATTACGTTTTTTAGTTAAAAATCCTGCAATAAAGGACTTGCCCCAAAATCTTGGGGGGGCCGCAGTTTGAAAAATTTTAATAAATTTAGCCCCGACCCTTTTTTATAAAGTATTTTCCCAAAATGGGATTTTAAGCCCCCTTTTAAAAACAAAACATTTATTGTTTTTATAATCATATTTTGGGGAAATAAAAAATTTCATTTAAAAATCATCACAGAAACCCCCTAAAATATCATGGTAAAAAAAGATTTCCCTTTTGGATGTAATTACAAAGTTTTTGCATTTCAATTCCCCTTTTAAACAAAATCTTTCCATATTAAAAAAGGATTTTTATACCCATTCTCCCGGGGTCATTTTCCTTTTTTCCCGTCCAGGTATTAAGAGTAATTAATACCCCTAAAAGGAAACATGATTATAGTACCTCTCCCATATTGTTTTTCTGTTTCTCATGAATTAAAAATTTCCTGTAATAGCCCCCTGATTTTTTAGATGATAATTTTTGTATTTTAAAAGGGGAAAAAAAATTTTTTTCTCTACCCCCAAACAAAATGGATTTTCTCATAAATTTTCAATCCAAGTTCCAAATTTAAAAACTTTTTTTTATACATCTATCATTTTGAGGATTATTTTTAAAAATTTTTTCCCAAAAAAAAAAGGGCTGATTTTGAAAGAAATGTAACCCAAAAAAAAATTTGGCTGTTTATGGGGTGTAGTATTTTTTTTTAAGTTATCCAATTATTCATAAAAGGGGGCAAAAAAAAAGGAAAAACGGGCCCTTTTAAAGTAACCCCTTTTTAAAACCCAAAATTAGTCTTTTTTTTTATACATAACATGATTTTCTTTTTAAAAGGATACCCAAGTAGAATTTAAAATTTTCAGGATTTTTTTTCCCTTTCATTTTTCAGGGGAAAAAATTTTTTTGCATTTTATTTTTTAATTAATCATTTGCCAAAAAAATTTAAAAATTTTAAACCAAAAAAAATGGGGGGAAGGGGAAAATATATTTTGAAATCTTTCATTTATAAATTGCGGGTAACTAATAACCCAATGTTTTAAAATTACTTTCTTTAAAATTTTTTTCTTTTGTTTCTTTGACATCCCCAGGGGTTTTTTTTTTCAATAGTCTACATTTTAAAAGTCATTGGGAAAGAATCAAATCTAAAATAGAGTTTTTTTTTTTGTATTTTCAACCATGGGTGAAAAAAATTTAGAATACAATTGGTTTTTTTTGGTTCCAAGGGAAAATTAAGTGTGGGGTTTTTTAATAAATTAATAAAGAAATATAATATAATAATTTTTAAAACCTGTCATAATTAATTGGGATAAATTCAAATTACCGTAAAAAATTGGTCAAAGCTTCCCAATTTAAAAAAAAGATCGAAATCTTTGGGGGATTAAAAAGGCAGTTTAAAAAAAATCAAAAAAAATGGCATAAGAGAACAAAATTGGGGGTCTACAGGGGGGTGAAAATTTCTAAATTTGGGGAAAAAAACGGCCCTTCCTTATCATTTTTGGGGATTCGACTACTTCGGAAACCCTAAATTTTTCAAAAAGGGATAAAAAGGGAAAAAAATTTTTGATTTTAATGTGCCGTTAGAAAATGTATATAAAATTTTTTCAAAAAAATAGTATTTCAATAAAAAATTTTTTAAGTACAATATTTTGACAAAAAAAATTTAACATAGGAAAAAAATTTTAAAAAAAATTCTCCTTTTTGCGAAAAAAGGGTTTATTATAATAATATTTTGCCCGCATATGGGTCAGACCTCTGTACAGAGGGTCCATAAATTTTTTGAAATATATAACAGAAAAAGGGTTTTTTCCCATGTTTTCGACAACAGAGGGGAGGGAAATTTTTAAAAAAAAACAATATAATTTTTCCCCTGGTTTGTAACTCTGAAAATAAAGGAAATTTTCAGAAAACATAGTTGAGATTCTGTACAGAGGGTCCCGGAAATATACAGACAAAATATTATTATAAATAGAAAGGTTTTTTTACTAAAAGGAAAAATTTTGAAAAAAGGTTATTCCCAAGATAATTTTTTTCCCCAAAAAAGTAATTTTTAAAAAATTTTTTAAACAAAAATAAACAAAAACAATTTTATACATATATTTCTAAAACTAAGTGACCTTTAAAAATCCCCTAAAATTTTCCATTTATGGCTTTTTAAAAACCCCGGGTTCCCAAAGGGTTCAATCGGGTCTATAAGAATTTTTTTTCATAAGGGATGCCTATTTTTTTTTAAAAACTGGGAATAATATACCTCATAAATTACTTCAAAATATAAAATTTTTTACGTAAATTAAAGTCTTTGTAATAAAGGGGTTTTCGCGTTATATGGCGAATATATCTAAAAATTTAAAAAAACAAAACGAAAAATAGGTGCGTATTATAAAACCTTAAGGGGCTTATACGCCCGGGTTTTATACGATTTCCTAATTTTTTACAAACATCCAAATTATTTTTATTGTATTTACTTTATAAAATTAAAAATATATGTTTTTATTTTAATAAAAACCTTTTCCCGAAAAATTTAAAAGATAAGATATCCCTTAGATTTTCTATACTGCTAATACGTAATTAAACAGTATATTTAATTTTGATTTCAAATGTACTCAATTGTAAAGAGGATAAAATAACCCAGGCATTTAAAAAGTTTTATATTTAAATGTAAAAAAGTCTTCCCCCACCCCTAGTTTTTAAAACCCAATTTAACAATTTATTACCATCTTATAAATTTATTGTTGCATTTCTGATGAAGTAAATATAATCCCTCAAATGACTTATTTATAGTGATATGCCTATTCCAGTTTAATATAATAATAATTTGAGTGGAATAATAAAAAAACAATAATTTTGCTTTACTCTCTCATAATGTATATTATATCAATAAATCTTCTAAACAATACAATATAAATACAGCTCTATATCAATAATATATAAATACAGCTTTATTTTTCTTTGAAAAGATTTCCACATGCAAGTTTATTTCACTTTCAGGAATTTTGTTTTTAATCTCTTTGAAAATATATGATAAAAAGCAGTGCTTGATAAACAAAATTTCTGAACCAGTTATGAATATTCCAATGCTCATTCATTTATACAAAAGAACAAAGAAAGATTAAAATTACTAAATTCCTTTATTGCTGCTACACAAGCAGGATAATGAACATTTTTACTTGCACGATTAATTTCAAAATACTCATTTTTTCAGCGATTTTTATCATTTTCTTGTGTATAAACTATTTTAAATAAAAATAGCTTTTCGGAAATAATGTAATTTCTTGAAAAAATACGACACATAGTATCTCATATTAGAATAGCTTTCGTATTTTAACATATATTACTAGTTTTCATTAATAAAGTTTGTGCTCAAGGTTGATATTGCAGTTGTAGGGTAAAAATATCATATAAAGAGAGATTTATGAACAAAGAAGAAGAGTTTAAATGCACTTTAAATACTTTTACTTTAATTTATTCATTCACTCATGAAGTAAATTAATCATTAATTTTATAATTAAATGTCTTATTTTTATGCATTTTAATTATGGTTCTTTTAATTATATCTTTTAATCAGTAGAATATACATTTTCCCTCGAAATTATGAAGAAGCAAAAAAAGTCTTTTTAAAATTCATTTTGCAATTATGTGTAATGCGATATTTATTAGTAATGTTGACAGAAGTAGTTATACTCTAAATTATTAGAAAACGTTACTAGTTTAAATCTTGTATCCAGTCTTTTTGTGTAGAATAAAACTTCATTTAAGATTTGAAGAAGTATGCGAAAGAAAAATATTTGTAAAAAAAGGGAAATGTGCTTTGGCAATGTCATTTGCACCTGTGAAGAAAATCCCTCTAATACACAAACTAAGGAAATACTCTCTAATACATTTGAATGTAAATTAGTTTTTCGAAGCAAAGAATAATAAACTTTCCCTAATATCACTAATGAAAGATTGAGAAAGCTTCAAGGTTTAAGAAACTGTTTCGAAAATTTGAAAAACCTGGTACATTTAGTTTGCCGGCCAGCGAATTCTCATGTCGAATTTATATTGAGAAATAAATTGAAATAATATTTTATTACACTATTGTTCTTCTACATTTTCGAGTGAAGAACGCTAGGCTTTAATATTTAATGAGTTTTAAATCTTTTTTTATTCTGTTTTACAGAAGAAAATTTTGTATATAATACATCAGACTTTTTTTGAGGATTGGTATTTATTATGATTTTTTTTAGATTTACAATATAATATTATTTTTATTATACATTGGTATTATGTACCAACCTTTGTTATGTTTAGTGAAAATACTATTAATTCGAAATGAAAATGGATTTAAGCAAATGTTTTTTTAATTAAAATAAAGCGCAATTTCTGATTAATTTAACATATAAACAGTTTTTTTAAAAGACTTTTTAAAGGGAATATTTAATACCTTTAAATTGAACAAAAAAAAACAACTTAAAAAAGCAACAAAAAAAATGAGACGAAAAGAAAATGGCACAACAATTGTAGCTATTTTTATGGCATAACAATTTTCATGATTTAACAGTTTTTATGGCATAAAAATTTCTGAATCATGTTTAATCTTAAGTTGGTTTATAGTTTAGCAAAATTGTGATGTTGCATAATTCTTGAATTTTAAAACAGAAAAAAAAATTCTGTTTTAATGTTTGTGAACTATAGCATATGATTTTGAATTATCATTAACAAAATTTTCCCAAAGAAAAACCCTTTTTAGATAAACCTTTTAAAAAGGGTGCACACCTTTGCCCAGTTTTTGGATCCCCAAATTGCCCTTGTTTTTTTTCGATTCATTGTAATCCTACGCTTAAAAGTACGTAAAAATTTAAAAAAAATTTTTTAATAATTCATTTTATTAATTAATGCTAATTATTCATTCAAAAATTAATTTTTTTTGTGTGTGTGTTTCGAAAATTGACAAAATCAAAAGAATATGTTGGACGGCGTATTGGAGCATAATACGAGAACGGTTGACTTTCGACCCTGGCCTCCCTTCCCCTCCCTTGAAAAATTCCCGTGTGTGCCTCTAATCTGTGTAGATATCAGCATTAATTGCTAACAGGTGCATTACGTTATAATATACTTATGGTAAAGTCTCATCTTAGGTATATAAATATAATTCGAAGACTATCTAGATCAGTGTTTCTCAAACTGTGGGGCGCGATAACCCTTCAAGGGGGGCGCGAGCATATCGAAAATAAAAGGTTAAAAAAAAATTTGTTTTTTTGGGAAAGAAAAAAAAGAACTTTCTGATATAATAAAAATACAGATTTACATTGAAATGAATTTTTTATATATCATCTGGTGAAAAAAAAGGTCATCAAAAATAAAAGATTCTACTTTGAACGCTCATTAGCTATCTTTGATCATATAGCTAAATAAAAAATATTTTGTTTGCTTTGCTGTAATCCTACGATGAGAGATTTTTTTATTACGTTTCTTTTAACTTAAAATATTACTTTTGCTGGCTTTCGAACTTACTGTTATGGTTACATGCATCCCTTTCTTTTAGGGAAGTTGTAAATTATATAATTCTGTTGCGCTTTTTTTTCACAATGTGAAAGAGTTTTTTGATACATGGATAAGCATATATTGAGCACTTTGAAGTATTAATTGGCCAACATTTATTTTTATGTGTATACTGAAACATATAATACAAAAATCGTTAATTCTGGGAAAATTGTTTATTTGTTACCAATGACCTTGACAGAGAATCCTCTAATATGACAGTCTTAATGGGAGCTAAAATGAATTGATAACATATCTCCTTTTTTGGGAGTGGCAAACGTTTTTTTAGAATCTTAAGGTACTTGTTTAGACCGAGTTCCCGGCACGACCACTATTTTTCAAAAAATATTTTCTTGAACATGCTGCATTTTTCCCCTATGAATAACTTAGTGGTTTTAATTGTGATGTTGTACGACTGATTATGGTTTATAAATGTAAATGAGCAGAATCTAAAAAAAGAATTGGGCATCTGTGATCTCTGAAAGGAACTTGAAGCTGATCAAACAAGGGAAACACTTGCTGAAATAATGCATATTAATCATGTTAGCGAAAGTAAATTTGAGAAAAGCAATAACATGAAACGAAAAGGAAAATTTTCTTAATAGCTACATTAAGAACTTTATCAAGAAAATTGAAGCCATAACTGTACCGCAAAATGCACTTCACCCTGTCAAAAGACACAAGCAAGAAAAAGTTCAACAGGATATTTGTCGATCATCAAAGGATATTAAAATTACAAAAACGTGAATAAAATGTGACAGTTTAGCTTGCAAATATCTTTCCTGCAATGTTAGCAAAAAGTTTCTGTGATTTGTGTCCTTTATTAAGGTCACGCACATTTGGAACAATTTAGTTCAGTTTTATTGGATATTTTCTCAAATTATGAAAGAAAAATAGAAAAATCCTTGAAATAGGTAAGTATATTTTCTCTGAGTTAAATTATTCACTGAAATTGTGATTTTTATCTTGTATATTAAAATAATTATAAAAAAAGAATTGGGAGTCTTCACCCCGCGACCATTAACGTTAGTATCGAGTGCAAACCTGATCCGATTTTCGCTTTAAATATTAAAAAATAACACAATTGTTATTCATTAGAATTTTATATTCTTTTTATTACTTAACATTTATTCTAAATGCTAATTCTGCGAGGCTTAAAATTACAGTTCATTCAAAACCGTTTATAATATGAGTATTCATTTCAATAAATCATTTTACATTTTGTATACATTGTCATGCACTTGGTTTTACTCTCCACAATTAAGCTATTATATCAAGAATAATATATTATCATTTTTAAAAAAATAAACTCGTGTTATAAGATGGGTACTTCAGCCAGTATAAGAACAAGTTTAATAATTATCAGTGACTTCCATGGGCTTGTCTTGCGGGAGAAAAGTTTTTCAAAGGAAGTTTAAAAAATTAGAAACTGACACTCAGAGTTTTTTTTTTTGATATTTAGCTCAGATCTATATTTTGTCTTCAAAGTAGCATCGCAGAAAATCCGGTTTCCCACAAAGTTATGCTGTTAAAATGGTAATAGTATACGAAATGCTTTTGTTTTCAGTACAGAAAATTCAGCATCCACCTCTATCCAGAATTCAAAGCGTGATTTATTACAAAAATTGCCCTTTAATTTCGTCACTGGATGTAAATCTAGGGAAGATCTTTTTTTCGGCAGTTGAGAGCCCTTCTGAAGTATTTTTGAAATGGATCCCTAACCCATTCGTAACTTGCTATCAATTTGCCTTCGTCTGTGTACTTGTTGATGCTTTATTATCGTCGAATGCTCGCTGTGATTTAAAAATATATCTATGTTTTTTGTTTTTAATCCACTGCCGTAAATACTTAATATCTGCATTATAATTAACGGGGAATTATGAAATGTACATTCAAGAGAGATTCGGCAGCTAATCGATTCGGTCAAGACTGACCAGAATTGTACAAAGTTACTATTTTACATGTTTTGTGCAGACGTCTGTTAGGGCCCCCTAGACTCACATGTACGTTCGGAGGATGTCAGATGTAATGGATATGATAAAGAGCAACATAGATTAGGCTATTTTAATGACATTTGTACTTTAGAAATGGATCTTGAAGGAAATAAATCTTTAAATATTATTTCTCAATCTGTTTAATTTAAAAATTAGAGGGGAAAAATAAAATAATTAACCTATTACTTTAAAAGTTTTATATATATATATATATATATATATAAATTTTCTCAAAATATATATTACTTAAGAGTAACATATATAAAAATTTAATACTTATCTTATTAATACTGAATTAAACACATGTTTTATAAGTATTAGCGACTTCCATGGGCTTTTTGAGAGAAAAATTTTTTTAAAAATTTGACCCTCTGAGTTTTTCTATATTTAGCTGATATTTAATTTTTTTCTAAGCGGCCACCACATTTTGAAATATATTCCAATTTAAAAATCACAGAGAAAGGAAAAATAACAAATAATTAACCATTTTTAATATTTTTTTTGCAAAATAAATATAAAAAATTTAATACTTATTTATTAATTTGTAGGTTTATAATTAAGATCGTGTATTGTAGTTTTGGGTAAAAGGGAATATTGCATTCAGTAATTTATTAATGTAAAAGGGGGGGCGCGAAAAAAAAATTGTGATTGAAAAGGGCGCCATTTGAAAGTTTGAAAACCGTCTAGATTCAAAGGTAATGTCTTTTTATGCTAATTTAATTTAATGTTATTTGCTCAAAATCACGCATATTCAAACTACGACAGTTAAGAATACAATGTGTATTGACCTTTATGTAGCTCTGACTAAACCTTCAAATTCTCACTTATATCATATCTAAAGCAGCGTTTCTCAAACTATGGGGCGCGCCCCCATAGAGGGGCGTGATAACCCTACAAGGAAGGCGCGAGTATATCAAAAAGTCAAAAACAAATGATTTACAAAATTACAAATTTACTGAAAGAAAGCAAAACAAAATATACATTCGGACATTAAAACAAAATACACATTTGCTCTAATATAATATACTTATAAATGTATCAGTACTGCACAATGTATTTGATAACTATTCTCACAATACTAAGTGAACAAGTTTAATAATTACTAATGATTCACCTAGGCTTGTCATATACAAAATTTAGTACCTTAATTTGTACGGTTTATGATTAAAATCGTATTGTAGCTTTAACGTCATGGTGCATTATTATTGCATTCAATACAGTATAATTGTGTGAAGGGGGGTGCGATGGAAATTTAAGATTGAGAATTGGGTCCCAAACATTTAAAGTTTGAGAAGCACTGATCTAATGTAAAAAAAATAAAAAAAAAAGAAAAGAAAAGCATTTTTCATTTTCATCTTGAGAAAAAAAGAAACACATTTCTGTCTGCAAAATAAATTATGTTACAATTGAGTCTCTCTTTAATTAAATGGTTTAATTAAATCCAAATTAACATTTTTTTTCGAAATCTTCGTCTTTCCTCACATCACTTTGAAAATGTCTTTGTGATGCAGATGTTTGATGGGACCACATCTTTGGTAAAAAGAAAAGTACTTATAGGACGAAAAAGTTTCAAAAAACCCCTTTTTTAAAGTCATTTCAAATCATTAAATAACTTTTCTTAACTTATTAAATCATTAATAAAGTTTTCACTTTATCTTAAAAAAATAGCTCAGACTTTGAACAGTACACATGCTTCATTATTTATAAATGAGCAAAAAACAACCCAAAAAAGGGAAAAAATAAAAAAGTTTTTAAAAGATTTTAACTTTTAAATCTCAAAAACAAAAAAAATATATCAATAAACAATTATACAGAAAGAGTTGCGGTGAAAAAAAATAAAGAACTAAGAAAGCAGAAATAAGAAATTATTAATTTAAGCTAAAGGGGGAAAAACACTAAGTTACTTTTAATTAAAGTTTCTTAATAAAAAGTTAACAAAATTATTTTATTTCATAGTAATTTATTAATTTATTCTGTTTATTAATTTCGTCTTCCTTTTAAGTCTCATTTTGAAGGAACATCTTTATCAAACTTTTTTGGTAAATTATTATAATTAATTTAATTGGTGCATCTTATGAAGCAAAAATAAAAAGGGGGAAAAAGTACTATGGTTTATGCTTTCCCTGTGATACTGGTTTTCCAGGGTGCTGTATCCTCAATCATGTTTTTAATAAGAGTATTAAATAAAGATGCATTTTTTCATAAATAACATACATTTTTATTTTCTAATTAAAAGATATCGTTATATTTTTTAAAAAAGAGTGTTCAAAAGGTAACAAATTTATCGTAAAAGACTTATTCAAACCAATTTTTTTTTTTTTTTTTTTTTTTTTTGCCCAAACCATTTTTTAAATTTTAAAGCCAACTTTTTTTTTTAATGAAATTATTTAAATATTGCTACGAATACCTATTTTTTTTGGGAAATTTTTGTTTTCATCCTGCATTTCTAAGGATTGTTTTTTCACAAGAAATTTTCATCGCTTCTGAAGAATTGCCTTGCTCTTTGATACTGTTAGCATAAAATCGTTGATCCTCCATCTACGTAGCAATATTTTTATAATAAAATACGTATTTCAAACATTACAATAAGCAATGAAATAACAATGAATTCAGTATTGTATTAAATATTTGATGATGTTTTTAATTAAAGGTCAAGTATGGAATTCCATGAATGAAAAAAAAAGCAATATCTTTTTCTTATGAAACAGAATCTTATATAATTCCTTACATTTTTGGGAGGTACATATTTAATAACTTAAGTTGAATTTTGAAGTTATAGCCAAAATATTTTACAAACGTAACTAACAAGAAATAATCAAAAACAAAGTTCATGAAAGTATCAAGCAATGCTTCCTGTGATGCAATAACTTTAATATTAATTGTCATGTATTTTAAAAAGAGGTTGCTAATTTTAATAAAATAATATGATATGTAAAAACAATATGCTTAACTTTTATAAAATCCATCACCGTAAAGGAATTAAATCAATTTTTCAAGCAAATATTTAGATATTTTAAATTTTTGCAGAAAAAAAAATCATTTTTACTAATTTTTATTTTTTGTTATCACATGAAATCGAAGTACAGCAAATAACTATATTAATTACAATAGATAATATTAATTTGCTAAAATAAGGCAGTTTGATTATAGTGAATTAATAATTGATATATGTCTTTGTTTGTTTGATTTATTTAAATATTTCCTTTATTTTAGTAATTGTTAGGGGACGATTATTTTGGTAACGCTTTTTAAATTTTAACTATAGTGACATTGATTTCCAAACTGGACTCATTCCAGAAACTGCTGTAAATCCACTTATGTTGCTAATATAATTTTTATCATCAATTTTTATAATTTCCGTTAATTTTAACTTAAGTACAATTTTATTGCTTTTAAACTTTTACTTAGTTTAAGAAATTTGGATATTCTAAAGAAAAAACACACACACACGTTTGGAACAGAAAATATTATATATATATATATTCATAATTTTAAATATACATCTTTAATATATCATTTGAGGATTTAATATGTAACTTTTTAAACGTAAAAGTAAATATTATGTTTATGTAAAGCATAAAGAATATAGTTCCATTGCAAAGGGTTAATAAAGACAGACTTTTTTTTTCTTCTCCTTTTTCATTGCATTATAACTCCTTGGCAAATATTCAAAAGTTATAACAATGTCTTGAGATAGTTTGTTGATATAAACTAAAAACAAATTTTTTTCTAATTTTAAATTGAATTAACTAGAAACTTTTTCTTGTGTATTATTTTCGCACGTATGGGTTTTCTTTATATGTGAATGTTTGTCTCCTGTTTCCGTTGTGTTTTTTTTTTGGCATAACACCATTATATAGATATATTATCCATCATTAAAACACATTATATTGTTCATTTTTTAATGTACATAGTGTTTTCCATTTATTATTTGTCTGATTTTTGTAAAGATACTATTCAATGGATATTTAAATAAATTGTTTTTATATGATTATAAATTTGATCATAAGAAAAAAAAAATATACGTGATAAAAGTTGTAAAGGAAGGGCTGCACGCAATATAAATCAGGTATTTGGGGGAATATTGTTAACAATTGAAAATAGCCCTTTTTTTTCAAAAAAATTTTTTTCCCTACAGAATAAACCGTGCGGAAGACCCAAGCAATCCGCGAAAAATGATAAAAAGAAAAGTTAAAAAGAATCCATCTGTATCTGTTATACTGCCAGTACATCGATGAAATGCCTGGAAAATTTAAAGGTATCCCATCACTGGGTTTAATTTATTCCCGTCCAATAATTCCCACGACAACGCTCGGCCGCATATGCTGTACCCAGCAATTTTAAAAGAAAAAGAATTCAAGTAAAAATTTTGCAGCATCCTGCTTATTCATGGATCTTTGTCAATCTACTGTCTTTTCATTTTTAAACATGTAAACAGATTTTACGGGTTAAACAGTATTTTTGAAGATAGCTTAAAAATTTCGTATTAAAGTTTATTTAATTTTAAAGATCAGTTTTCATAAGCTAGAAACAATGAATTTAAAATCTCGTTGAAAAGTCATATTGAAGCAAATGGAGCATGTTTTGAATAAAAAACAGTTTTGCAAAAATACACAGTTTTAGTATTAACTTAGAAAACTAAAAAGCAAAATTTCACTTACGCACCAACTTTAAAATAATTCAAACCCAAAACCACAAAACCCATTGTGACTGTTTTTCTTAAATCAGACGCACGCATAAAAATTCAAATACACCCAGGGACGTCTTAAGACTCTTTGAGGCCCTAAGACTAGAGAAATCTTATGAATTTTTGAGACCCTGGGCCCTATACAAAAGAAAGCCCTACCTTGGATCTTTAAGGGCAGACAGTATATAAATGGCATGAATTGTCAAATGCTCGTTTAAACGGTATTTTGAAGCAAATAACTGTGCACAACTCATAATTACAAAATTAGGAACGAATTGGCTTACCGATGACCCATTTCGAATAAATGAATCAATGTTTTTTATGGTACAGTCCTTGGTTCTACCACGGGCAATGGCCATCAAGTAAAGGCTTACCACTTTGTCAATTGACATTCAGTTTGAAATTCCCGGGTTTTTTGTAGAATATGTACGAAGCAATATCGGGCGACTTAAAAATTTTCCGGATTATATTCTTATTAAAAATATCGAACAGAACGGACCCCAATGAGGGCGAGTTCCTGGCCCAGTTTGTATGCTAAGGGTATCAACACGTCCGGGAAACCGGGGATTAAAGCCCCCTAAAGGAAAAAAATTTTCCATTTTTTTAAAGTGT
Organism: Trichonephila inaurata madagascariensis; assembly: GCA_019973955.1. Classification (NCBI taxonomy): domain Eukaryota; kingdom Metazoa; phylum Arthropoda; class Arachnida; order Araneae; family Nephilidae; genus Trichonephila; species Trichonephila inaurata. Next base: position 429,747 of record BMAV01001302.1, on the reverse strand, counting down.
TTTTCCCTTTTGGGATAGAATTTTTATTATAAAATTTTAAGGGACACAATTTTTTGAACAAAAATTTAAATTTAAATTTAAAATTTTTCAAAAAATTAAAAAAAAAAAATAACCCCCTTTTCCCCAAAAATTTTTTCTCCCTTTAAAATTGCTTTTATTTAATAAAAATTGGAAGTATTTTAAAAGGCTGTAAAAGGTAACTATTTGGATTTTTGAAAAATTTAAAATTTTTTAGGAATTTACAACATTTTTATTTAAAACAATTTTTCAAAAATTCTTGATTTTTCAAAACTTTTGGTAAAAACTTCTATTATAATTAAATTTAGTTGAAAGGCCTCTGTACAGAAGGTCCCGAGTTTTGAAAATGATTATTTTGTAATTAAACAAAAAAAATAAAGGGTTTTTTAAAATTTTCTTTCATTTTGTAAAATATAAGTACTTTAATTTTATTTAATAAATTTAAAACAAATTTTATATATTTTTTTAATTTAAAGACAAAAATATATAAATATAATCCCTTTATGTTTTTTGAAAAAATTTTTCTTAAATGTATTGGAAAACCTTAAAACTCTTTAATCAACTAAGAGCCCAATCCCAAATATTTCAAGCTTTTAAAATAATTCAAATGATAGGGATAGTCAGGAATTATCATGTAACCGGTTTTTCCCTTTTAAAAGGGAAAAATAATTAAATACCACTTTGTGTTGGAATTTGAATTAATTATTTTGTGTTAGTGGAACGGGGGTTTTAAAGTTAAATTATTTAGAAAAAGTCTTAGTGAACAATATCTTTCAATTTAACATAATTTTCAAATATATATAAATGTTAAAAAAAATAAGAGAAAAATTATAAATCTCTACAATTGAATACCTATTTAATTTATAAAAAGATAACAAGTCAAGTCTGTAGGTTAAAGTTAAGTCTGCTAGCAACTTCAGCAGAGTTTTAAATATAGCAATGAAGCATATTACAAAGTAGTTTTGATCAAATTAAGTAAATTTTAATCGCACTTAATTCTCAGTTGTATGTAACACCTATTCTTATAAACAACAATCATTTCAGGATTTTTTAAAAATAATTTAAAACTAATAGCATATTACAGATACATAAAGAATAAAGGGTAAATGGAACGCAGCAAATAAAATATGTTATTTTGCGGTATATAAAGAAGGTCATTAAATTATTTGGAAAAAAAATTGTAAAAGACTAATTGAAAAGTCTTTTTCATGTGCGTAAAATAAGTCTTAGTCTGATTAGATATTCTATAAAGTATGTTACATTTCCATTTTTGATTCAACTTAATCTTTAAAAAAAAACATCAGACAGGACACGGGAAAAAACCCAATGATTTAATAGAAATATTTAAGAAAATTTTTAATTATTTCTCTTTTTATTACTCAATTAAAACTAAAGTAATTACAAAATTTTCATAGCTAGAGCAAAAAGTATCAAAATTGTAGCTGGAGCAATTAATTTAATAGCGATATGTTTTTAATTAAAAAGAAAAAAAGGGGAACGAAATTGAGTTACGCCTTCAAAGTTCCCTCTTTATCTTCTGTAACAACATTTAAAACACTTTAAAATGTATGCAACATATTTTAAATTTCATTCTATTCTCTAAAAATCTTCATATGGTTCAAAGCACTCCTTTTCTTTCAGAGCAAAAACAAGCACATATTCCTTTTAAAGTGATTTCGCAAAATCTCTGAAACAGCCATCAAGGGACCTCTTTCGGTTATATTGAAAACAAGATAAGTAAATTCTAAAGGATATTTGAATATTATGAGAAAATAATGCATAAATGTTTTACATTGCTTCATCTCTGAAAACCTTAGTAGATTTAGTATCAAAAGTCATTAAATTTTAAGAATATTGCGGATGTTCTAGAGTGTTTTAGCGTTTTTTTAAGCATTAAAACTAGAGCTAGTCAATTTCTCTAAGTAAATACAATTTTAAATCATTTGTAAACAAAGTGATTCTATTAACTTTTTATGCTTAATAATCGCTTTTACATGCAGGTGGTTATATTGGAGATTGTTTTGATACATCCAATAAAGTATTTTACGAATGACAATTGATACTATAGATTCAAATCCTAATGTAATTTTAGTTGATCTATTTGCATATAGCAGGTGGTGTGGGAAATATAATTTAAACCGATTTATACTAAAAATAAAATTTTAAAGACTTTCGTTTCGTTTTAGTTATGAAATACATTTTTTTTGTATTTCTGAAATTTCTTGCAGGTTAGTCAAGTTTATCTTTCCTTGTTCTTAAGGACAAAATTTATACTTTTTCGATTATAAATTAACTTGCCGTTGCTTGCTAGCCTCTTCGCTTGGTATTTATTACTGTTGTGTGACTATATATTATATTTTTGTAATTGATAAATAAATCTTGATATTAAGCTTTAGTTTGTAATAAACGTACTTATAACTCCCACCTCTGGATATAAAAGGAAATGCTTTAAATTTATAAAGCAGGATTATATTTATCTTTTAAGGTCTTACAGCCCCCGTGGTGGCGGTAGGCCAGTGGTCAGGGTAACAGACTCATGCCCGGCGTGTCATGAGTTAGATCCTAGAACCGCTGAATATCCACAGTGCAGAATAAGCCAAAGCACGTTAAATATGTCAAGGTTCAAACGTCCTCCCGTTAGTGTGGTGTGGAAATTAGGACAAGAGTGCTAACCCGTGTGTTTTCTTTCTCACTTAACCATGGATCAAAATTACGAGGTTCGTCACCAAAAGCCATTGAGTAGCTGAAGATTGTGACGTTAATATTCACTCACTCACTCCCACCTCCCACCTTCCATGGCTTCATTTCTTTTGGAAAAACTCTTTCTAGCGGATCTCTTGTAAACAATAGAAACATGTGTGGTAAATTTTAAGTCTGTGGGTCTAATAATTCAGAAACGAGGATTTTTATTCTATAATTCCCCAAGAGTCATCCTTTTTCATAAGAATTCAATTCCAGTAAAACCTGTTCTTAGCGGATCTCTATTTATCGAAATAAACATGCCTGACATATTTTAAGTGTATAAGTCTATCAGCTCCAGAGATATCATGATGAGTGTGTGTCAGTGAGTCTCTTTTATAATGCATATAGAGATATGTTTCTTAAAAAGAACTTCTAAAACATAGTTAAACACGTTTGATTATATAACATTTTCAGATACGCTCTAATGGCTTGTTACATTTATTAAAAATTTTCAATAAATCATTTTTTAAAGAGAATATGATGCACACAATTACTCTTCGATTCATACAATGTAGCACAACATAAGTATGCAGCAGAATATTCAATAAACCCGCAGTACCCATAAACCAAGTTCATGCGTGTTAGGTATATTAACTCAGCAACATTTTAATTTAAGTTTCACGTAAAGCACGTATAATTAGGCTTAGTAAATATTCACAAAATAATCACTTTACTTATCCTCCTTTTAAACGCTGCACATAATTACGACAATCTTGGGGAACTATATACATAGGAAGGTCTGATTTCAAAGTTTAAGGAGTGATGTGTCCCACAAATTGAGTTGATTCAGATGTTTGTATGAACTTTTATTAAAATCACGCCCATTAAAGGGATGTACTTTTGCTGACCGCAAAAATGCTTGATTCTTTTTTGTTAAAGCAAGGACAGGCTGTCGGAAAATTATAAGATAACGTTTGTGTGGTGTTTTGCAACTAACAATACTTGTTGCTAGATTAAAATCAAAATGTTATAGGAGGGCTGCACAATTTCAAAACACACCCATGAATAATTGTTTATTGGTTCCTGTTTTTTTCATTTTTTTTAATTTTAGTTATATCTTTAAAATTAGGAAACCCCCTTTAGGGCCAAAAAAAATAAAAATATTTGCCCCTATGACATCCCAAAATAAATATATGACCTATATAGCACCTATATATCCCGTTCTGTAGTGATTAATCATATATTTGTGATAAAGTGACCTTTATAAACATTTTTGTCTAAATTTAAATTTATATGATGTACTTTAAAAAAACAAACATGAATGATTGTTATATTTTTTTTAAAAAAAAGAGAACACAAGTTTGATCAATATACATTTAAATGTATAATACATTATTTTACATTAAGAACTTATTTAAAATAAGTCCCTTGTACTTTAGGGGAAATAAAAAAGAATATTTTAAACAGAAAAGTAAAAAAAAATGTATAGTGTTGTGTAAGCACTACAAGTATTTGATGAGTATTTTATCAACATTTTTATTCAAAATTTTCAAAAGGAATTTATGAGAAACATAAAAATACTTTTTTCCAAAATTGGAGATTTTTTCCCCCAAAAATTTAAATTTTGGTGATAATTTTTAAAAATAAAAACAAATGGTTTTTAGGGCTTTAATTTTTAATCTTGGTCAAGTGACAAAAATGATACTTGAGCTGGGAAAACTTCTTCTCCAAACTACCACATCACACCAAACGGAGGAGTTTTAACCTCGAAAGATTTAACATGCAATGACCTTTCTACATAGCCTGCCTTTAGTGGCACTGAAACTGGAACCCGTGACACGCTGACCCTGAGTTCGTAACCTTACAAAGTCTCGGAGAAATAAATTGTTAAGAAAACGCATCTATGATTTGTTTTTATTTTTAACAAATATGAAGAAATAATTTTCATATTTGGATTCATTGTTTCTCTTTAAGTAAAAAATATCTCAATCCTACACAGATCCAAATGTCTAAATAGCAATATAAAACGAATTTATGCCTAAAACACTTTATTTTGTTTATTTGAAAATAATATCAATGTAACCTACGAGCTCATTATTTCCAAATTATTGCATTTCTAGTATCATTAGTTACCCTTTCTAGTATTATATTTCATTACGAGCTTTCAGAATCCAGATCCAGTATTATATGATACTAAAGCCTGACATTTCGGTTTTGCGCCGTTTCATATCACTTGTAGTTCAAAATTAAATAAAAATATGTGTATTTTTTTCTATTTTCACTATTATGTACAGTTGAACCTGCTTTTGTGCGTTAGATATGGACTGCATGAAAATAAATGCACAAAAAACATATTCAAAAATTTCATAAATTATTACATAAAACAAACTAATACATGGAAATGCTGCAAAAAAATTTTTTTATGCGACGTATACGGACCACATAAAAAATGTCGCATTCATAAAATATGCAAATTATTTACGAAAATTATATAAGAGTACTTCCAAAACAAAATAAATAATTAAATATAATACATGAAAACATTTTTAAAACATATAGTTTCTCATTGTATACACGGATAAGTTTTCAAAATGCACGTACATAATTCATTGCTACGCATCGTAATCCAAAGTCCTGTAATGAATAAGTTCAAAATCGCTTTCATCACTTGAAGGTACATTTTCAATTGATTTATATTTTGGCAACATAAAGTAAGAGATAAGTTTTTGTGACGAAAAACGGGTTATCACACAGTTGCTTGTAAATACCACGATAACCAGATGCACATGATTGAAGTCCTTTTTTTTCTTTTACTTCTTTCTTAACTGGTATCTGTTTTAAGAAAATGCTTTTCCAATTTGTTGGAAAGCTGGATCCCTGCATATTTTTATCCGCTCTCAAAGGATTCGGCTTCTTGTCCTTCTTCATAATTTATCAAATTATTGATCATATCACTGTCATTGTGAAAATTTCGTCTTCAATCAAGCGTGGGCTGCTGGAGCGTTGAGAGAAAGCAACTGAATGCGCATTGTCTGGAGACTGTTTATAACAAGTGAGCAGAGCGTCTTGAAGTGTCTGAATTTACGTGGCGTAACGTACACCCCTACTTCACGGGGGGAGGGCAGGACTCTAGAGACCCAAGGCCTGACTTACGCTTAATACGTATTTACCCAATTTATAAAACATTTAAGGCAAAACCTGACTTTCAGGGAGAGAGGGGTTCCTAACATTCTCCGTTACGCCACTGGTAAATAGATAGAAAACATTACAGTGGCGTCAAAGTCATTGAAATTCATACACCGCATAAAAAAAATATCGCACAAAATAAATCACACTTTAGTGCTTTTCTGTTTCAGTTTCTCATGAAACTATTCGTAGAAAAGGCAGACTTAATTTAAGTAAATAAAATAGATAATTTTTTAAGAAAAAAATATCAGTCTGAGTTGTATTTTTCGCATCTCAACATGCGATTAACCATGGATGTTTGTATCGACTGTTTCGATAGACAAAACAGAATCATAAACCTAGTTGTCAAAAGTGATTTTGATAATAGATATCAATGCCAATGCTCGTTGTTCTCTGAGTTAACCATCTCTATCGTACATGCTGGTTAATTCTCATAGTGTATCAATTAAAAAAAGAATAAAATCTTCTAAATTTCGATAGAATTACATTTTTTTTTTTGAAGATAGAATTATATTTTTAGTGAAAATAAGTATAGGCGTTTGAAACTGAACCGAAAATATTCTTTTTAGTTGAACCGCTACTGAAATCTGAACGAAAAAAAAATTACGGTTCGAAGCCCTGTAAAATATTTCATAAAGTTAATTTGTACCCGAAAAACAAGACTTTAATTTATATATAAATGCTTGATTTGAAAAATTTGAATACTCAGATGGGAAAGGAAAAAAAAAACTGAAATATTTGGTCCTTTAAATTAAACTAAGAAATAATTTTACATTCATTGTCATTCAGAAAATTTTATAGAACTAAATTTACTTTATATAACAGGTTGAATTTAAATGTTTTTCTTTTATTCATCTTAATAATAAATGCTAATCTATTTTTTGTTCCCTGAATTTATAAATGGCTCAAATTATGCTTAAACCCATACCACATTTCCTTCTATCTCAAGTCGAGATTCTTGTTTATGCTTATTAATTAAAATAAGTAATCTAGTTAAATAAAAAAAATAAAAAGTCCATCAAATTTCAATAAATTAATTATTTTGAAATTTAGCTCAGATAAATGTCTGAACATCACAGAAAAACATTTTACTGCGCGTTTTACTCTAAAGTAAAATCTTCAGGATTATTAAAAATGAAATATATATATAAGATACAGATAATTCAATGATTACTTTTATGTTTTAATTAATTACTTTTTTTTAATTAATGCTTTTATCGTTTAATTAATTTTTAAAAATAGGTGTAAACACTGCTAACAACTTGTATCTGACAATTTCCCTGTCTTGATTATAATGATTAATTAATATTGCACTTTTTTATTAACAAATACTCGTAGCATACTTTATACTTTTTTTATGGTTATAATGATTTCGTATTAAGGGGATGGTGGACCTTCAAAATGTCCAATTTTGATGAAAATTGCGCGATTTGATCTTTTATACTAATATTATTCTATATAAATCATTGAATAATTCTTTCAAAGGATTTTGTCATTTTAATGAATAATTACTGAATTATTATTTCTATTTTACTCATATAAATGTTTAAAATGCACTTTTCTTTGTAAATTTTTCCTTTTCATTGTTACGTAAAATGCTCCTTGCGTTTCAAATTATGTCATATTTCTTTGTAATTTTCACAAGTTATGAAAGGTGATATAATTCACAAATTTATGCATAAGTTTTCTGAAGAATTTAACGGATCATATTTTGTGTTGTTTTGAATACCTTGGATGTGTGATAATTGGTGAAATATTTCATATATTATAGAGAATTTAACGTTTTTTCATAAAATTTTATTCTGAATTTAAAATCCTTGCACGGGTATATTTTATTGCAGTTCATCTATGTATAAAACAAAATTATGTATGTATCTTAAGAACTAATGCGCAAGGAACATTTTTAAAAACAATTTTAAAAATTTAATTTTTTTTATAAAAAATCAGTTTATAATATCAGTTTTTTTTTATCAGTTATATTTTTCTTAGAAAAATATATTTAAATTATGAAATATAATAATCCTTTATTATATTGATTCTATTTTCAGCTAATTAAGATAACAATTTAAGAAATTAGTTTTAATGGTCCACCATCCCCTTGAAGGCTCAAGTCATTTTACGAATAACCTCTTTAAATTATTTTCGTATCTCCGAGTTTCATAAACGCAGAGTTTGTATGAATTCCAAAAAAAAATCATTTTAAAATTCTCATGAACATATTAATGACTCTTTTCAGACACGTGTCGATTATAATTCAGTTCAAACGATGTTTTGAGATGTTCTTATTAAAATACCTAAAATTAGAGCGTTGAAATCCTTTTTGAAATTCTTGATTTTGAATTCATAAAACATATTTTCTTCATTGTGGTTAAAAAGTATGATGAAGCAAATACTGCAATTATTGAACGAGTTTATATGTTTATATGTTGAACGAGTTTTAAGAACGTATATCATAACTTTTAAAATTTTTACTTATTGTCAGAAATTGTACTCTTCTATGTTAAAAACTATGTTTAAATGAATTTTAGTATCAGATTGGAAAGTTATAAATCTGAATTTTTTACTTTATTAATATAATCATTACCTTTAGGTAATTTTAAGTCAATGAATTCTAAAATTTATTCCAGCATATGTATAATGGTATGTAACTTTTTTATTAGGTTTTACACAAGAGTAAATACAGGAAAATTACACTTGCAAAATAATATATTTGAAAATCTGGGGTTCAAATTTTCACCTTTTTAAAATAATCTTTTTTTGTATCTTTAAAAAATGTTCTTTTTGTTTGTAAATCTTTATACTAATATTTTTTTTATTCTAAGAAATATTGCCTCAAAATTTTTATTTAAAATTTATTATATCTGTTTGTCTTTGCTAATGCGCTAGTTCATTTTTCTTTGTTATATTAATAAGGAGCAAAGATCTATAAATTAATAAAATAAAAACTATTTCTATAATCAAAAGGATGACACAAGTATTAATAAGAATTTGTATGTATTTGATACCAAAAAAGATTATTTATAAAAATTAACATATTGAGGCAGCTTTGACATGCATCGCAAGTTGGTAAAAAACAATAACAAAAATCATTAGCGGATGATGAATAATTTATTTTTTGTGTTAGAATATTTTCACTTTTTTAATAAGAAAAAAGTATTCAAAAGTTTTCAAAAAAAGTTTTAATAAGTAAAATAGTATTTCGAGATTTCCCTTTTTTTTAAGTTTCACAGTTTAAGAATTCGTAGAAAATCCGATTTACAAAAGTCATAATAATAAAGTTACAATTTAATAATTTCGAATTAAACGTTTTCTTAGATTCGAAACTATTTACCTCAATTAAATTCAAACAAAGTATGGCTGATGGCGATTCACCTAATTAGAAAACATACAGGTTTCTCATAAGTTTCCAACTTTTGTTCTAAAAATATCATCGCACAGAAATTAGATAAAAAGTGCTTCGAAAATAAGTTCATAACTATCTGCTTTAGCAACTACGAGGAAACAAGAGTTATCTGATTGAAATATAATTGTTAAACTAAATATTATCATTTTTAAAATGTTAAGACCTATAAGTAAGTAACACAGGATTTAAAAATAATCAACTAAAATCAGTAATATGTTTTTTTTTTATTTTATACAAAATTAAATGATAAAAATTTTAAATGATTTGGAAAAAGTAAAATATTTATTTACAGCTTTTTTAAAATTTGATTTCTGATCTGTATGTGCTTGAGTTCCAACATAAAGAGAAACAAATTTTTTTTTAAACTATCGAAAGTTCTTTTAAAAACTATAAAATTCTTTTAAAATCTATAAAATTATTTTAAAAACTATAAAACATGTTTTTTAGATAGAAAATGATATTTTGTACTTCAAATATATAACATATTATGATATCTATAATAATCTGTTAAAAACATTTAAAATAAAGTTTAAAAATCATAGTATTAGAGTAGATAATTATTAAAATATTTTCCTACCCGCATATGTTTCCAAGTAAATTTTCTTTATTTTTACTGACATTCTTCTAAAGTACGGAAAGACAACATATTTGATAGAAATAAAATTGACATATTTTAAAATAACTTTTGTAAAGTAAGGTATTAGCATATTGAATCCTGGAAATATTCTAATTCTGAAATTAATGATTTTAATAATAGAAAATTTTATAATAATATGATTAAAAGCATTATTAAGCAGAAAGCAATTCCATTTTCAGTAACAAATGATAATGGGAATGTGTATTTCAAACAATTAATGCTTCTCTATACCTTCTTACAATTATTACGAAAATACCACTACTTAAACCGTTAATTTAATATGTTTCATTTAGTATCGAATTAGCTAAAGCCATTATCAATATGAATTCCAATGACAAAGAGAATATTAATTGGAGAAAATACTTGAATTGATGAAAATATTTTTATCTCGCAGACGCTGAAGCTAACGATTATTGGAAAGAATACACTTCATTTGGGGTGCAATTGTTTGTCCAATCCTTACATATAGCTTTTGCAGCAAATGCCTATTCGATTCTGAAATCATTATTATATGCATGCAAAGTTAAATGGAAGAAATGGAATAATAAATTAATGAACTCACATTGAATTAATGGACACGGTACAAAATTAATGACTGTTTTGTTAATTAAATGAACTATTGGTTCACATTTTTCAATGTTTTTTTTCGTAAGTCCTTACGTTTTGAGTACTTTTATGTTTAATTAATGAAATAAGTCTTTGTGTTGTCGTTTCTGTTCACATCTTAACGATTGATATTGAACTGGAAGTACGGTTGCTTTTCGTTTATTTTAGAATGAAAAATGAGAATGCAAAAAGGGGAACATTTACTTCCCTTAACCTCTTAATAACCACCGGCATATATATGCTTCTCTCTCAATCAGTGTGTTGAGTACCCTGTATGCATACATATATATATATATATATATATATATAATATAAGGATAATTATATTAGATTGCAAATTAAATTCTCAATCTAGCACTTAACTCATCTTTTTCTCCTCACCTCTTCAAGTATAAAACTAATCACCCATTTGTTTCTTCCGAACATATGGCCTAGCCAATAAATATGTCTAATTCCAGATAGTTATATTTAATAGCCCTATATGCCATCATTAACTTTCAAGAGCACTCATGAACGCCGCGATCGATGTTTTAAGTGTTAACCTCTTAAGATTCGATGGCGTGCTTTTTTCCTCTCTGCTCTTTGCGTCAGATGATGTCTAACTTTAATCAAATAAAGTTCCTTTTTTTAAAAACTAAGTCTATTTCTGACTTCAAATTATGTCATATATATATACGTCTTTACGAAATACGAATCTTTTCTTTTAGCTGCTATCACTAAAACAATTCCTAAGGCTTTGGAATGAAGTAAAATAACGTAAAATGACGATGAAATAATGATTCATGGAAAAGCAGAAAAAAAAATTCTAATACAATAATAACAACTAAAGGCCAAATAAGAAACCAAAAAATAAATAAAATAAAAATAATAACAATTACATCGGGAAAAAGTATAGATAGAAAACAAACAAGTAAAATATGATTTTCTATCAATATGGGAAATTATACAGGACAGTTAAAAGGAAAAAAAAACTGGGTAAAAATGTAATAAAGTTTATTTTATTCCGATACTCTATTTTACTGAAATTTTTATTGTTATAAGAACGACTTTTGGGGCTACTTCATCTATTTTAAATTTCAATGCTTAAGCAATTATTTAGTTTTTAATTTCGAGGATTTTGTTTTGCTTATAAGTTCTATTTCCTGAGCTTTAATAATCAATCTATCACTTCAAACATTATGAATATTAGTAATACAAATAAGAATTTTTAACATCGGAATTTGGCAGTTCCAATTTTGTGCTCTTCATAAGTTATAATTCACTTTAATAATTGATAATTAAATTTTCTTTAATTTGTAATGTGCCCAAGGTTAAACGATCACCTTTAAACTTACATTATTCAAACTTTCGTCTTATGGTTATTGAGTGTCAGAACATATTAATTTAAATTTTTATACATGAAAACAGCGTATGTGTATATTAACACTAATATGTAATAAAAATCAACACTTACGTTTCTGAAAAACTCTTAATGAATCATTGCTAAAAATGAATTCTTTAGAAAGAAAATAAAGTATATTTTATTATATGACTTGAAAGAATTTTTGCGTTATAATTTTCTGCGTGGATATACTAAGGACTTTTCCTTAAAATTACATTTACTTCCAACACACTGTTTGTTCAATTCTAAAGCCTCATTCATTATTTCACACAAACAATGAACAATATCAAAAAATAACGTATATTTTTTAAGGCTGAATGCAAGGAAAAATTATAGGTGTTTAAATTAGTATCCCCTTCGATATTCTTATTTAGCATCTCAAAAGCTTTGAAAAATAATATTAAATTCTCAAATACGGTAAACACGTATGCGTATATTTTTTTGTTCTTTATATTTATTAAGTGTTATTTAATGACAGTTTCTTTAAAAGAAGAAACTGTAAAAAGCTTCACGTAACTTCAAAAAATGGTATTACAATTATTTTTTTAGGTTATAAATGATCAGTAATCGAAAAATCACTCAAGCAAAACAGTTGACGGATTTAGCAATCTAAAATGTTTTGGAGCTAATTAGTCGTGGAGTTGTATCTCGTTTTGCTTATATCGAAATGAAAGATATAAAACTTGAAAATTACATTCTTGCTATGTAGTAAATAAGTCACTAATTCATTTCAAGTAAGCTATTTAAAATTACTAAAAAGTATTCAGGGTGTTTTTGAGGATTTTTAAGGTTAAAAGGTAGCGTTTTTATTTTTATTTTCTGATTCATATCAACTTCCTTATTTTCTGTTTAATTGTGTAATTTTTTATAGAATTGTTTATTTTTAAAATGTAAAAAGTAAGAATATAGGTAATGGAAAGAACGGTGTTAATCTAATAAACCAAACAAATTTCAAATAAAGTACTGTGGCTTATATAGGTATATGTTTTCAAATATTCCCACTTAATCAATACTAATCTAACGAAAATAAATGTTTGAGGTTTTTGACTTTCTTCCCTTGCAAAAAATTAATAATCCAAATGGTATCGACAAAATAAAAAAAAATAAAAATAGTTTTCTTTTATCTGAACAGTTTATATATGGGGCACAATTTTTATTTAAAGAAAAGAAAAAGAGAAAAAAGAATGTATTTGAAAAAAGAACCATTTTTTTACAACAAACTGACAATTCTTTTTTTAAACAAAACAAAAAAAAAAATACGTTCCAGAATTTTTTCTTTCATTTAATACATTAAATGATTTTAATGAATTCTGGTAATATATATCCGTTTATATTTTAAGGCCTTACAATCAGTTTTTTTAAGAAATCACTCTACAATAGCTGAAGATAATTTGTGCTTTTTATTATAAACATGTGAGAATTTTTATATTACATGCAAATATAAGATTAAAATAGAATTCTTTTTTTCTGTCTGCTAAATTTTCAAAAAGAGACTTTATTGTTTTTTTTAGATACTCTCATTTTGTAGAATATTTTTTAAAAAAAAGTGTATAGCATGCTATATAATACAGAAAAAAATGTTTCACATTGATATTGAAGTGACATAAAAAATACTTTGATAGATATCGAAACAGAAGCTTAAATCCTTCTTAGAAAGCAATTATTTTTGTGGCAATATGTTCAAATGCACATTAATCATTACAACATTTGTCTAAATGTCGTGTAGGCATTTTTCCAGACAGTAATTTCTTTTTTTTAAAAAATATATCTCATTTCTTCACAAATAATCCCTAAAATTTAATGGTATATCACCCTTAATAAAACAAATTACGAAAAAAAAGTTATAATGCATTAGTGCATTTTTTAATTTATGGAAAAAGTTTAAAAAAACAGTTTTGGTGTTTATATATAAAAACAGTTTTTTTTTCCTACAGGGATTGCATTCTGGGATCTACGTAACTTCCCTTTTATATTTACAAAACCATTCTTTCATATTTAATTAAAACACAAATCTAACTCAAATGGGTAATTCTACCACACAAAACCAGAATCATTTAATTAAGTCATATTTCTCACCTAAGATGTCATATTTAACTGCTCATATGCGAAAACCGCAAATCCTTTTACTATTGATAAATTCCACCTTTTACGCCATTCATCAAATTCGTTTGGGGAAAGAATGTTAATATTCATTTCGGAGATAAACGGTTACTGTCTCCACAGTCGTATTTTCCTACACATCCTCCGCTTAAACCTTTCTGCGAAAAGCTGCGAACACACCCAAATAAACAAAAGAACTGAATCGCGGGCATCACATTCTGGATCTAATTACCAGGAATTGTGAATTACAGTTGAACTTTGTGCAGCAGGGCTTCCATTTTGCGCGAAAGATTTTATTCCCAACTTCCGCGGAACTCCGTTCCGTATTCCCGCTCAGAATATTAAGAGTAATTAATGCACAAGCGAGTAAAGCTCATTAGCATGACATGTCCGTGCATATCGTTAATCACAGTATTCATAATATTCCGAGCTTCTCTCGTAGCTCATGTGCCTTCACAGAAGATAATTCGTTAATGTTAGGAAGAACGCTTTTCGTTTGCTCCCAGGCAAAATGCCGAGGTTTCGTTTCCTGCTGCGTTTTGATAGGTTGATTTCTACGCCTTTTATACATGTAACTACCTAAAACACCCCTGTGTCATTGCAAATAAAAGTTACTATAATAAATACTATTTAATTGAGAAAGTATACGATATTGCCACAATAAAGGGGGATATTGATCTTGATGTGCTTTCAAATATTTAACCAGTTCAGGATCATGACTACATACATTTTGCCTCCGAAAGTCTGCGTACATGCTATCATCTTTCATATTCATGCAAAGATAGCTAATTTAATGAAATCTTTCTGAATTAATACATTTTTTTATTGATTCTTGTAACAACGTAAATTCAAATAGTATAAGCAACTATTACCTGAATATTAAATCAAATAATACAAATATTTATAACTTGAGAACAACACCAATTGCATGAGTCAAACGTCTGCGTACACTGGAAAAAAACCTTTACAATATTGGATTATAACTAAAAGTTAATACTTTTTAAGCTATTTCGTTCTTTCTATAACTCTCTCAACATATTTGACAAGGATTTAACTAACTTAGCTGATTCATCTTTGGATGTTTTGTTCCCTTCTTCTACTCTGACAGATTTGAGCATTGCCTTGGATGTTATTACGTTCTCCCTGATTATTCACCCGAGTAAATCCCACAAATGCTGTATTGTGCTTAGGTCTGGGGAATAGGTTGACTCTCGGAATTGGTTTGGGACATGTCATAACAGCCGTGGCTTCACAATGCGAGACATTTGCTTGGTACCTTTGTGCCGCTGAAAACAAAAATCATTACTCACCGCAAATTTCTCGGCATATGCCCTGATATTTTACTTCTATAAGTTCAAGTAACTAATTTTGTACATTGTTGATTCAATAAATTTCAGATTACTAGCTGAAGGGCTTCAATGCACCCTCAAACATTACGCCTCATCCACCATGTTTGATAGTCCAAAAATGGATTCTCTTTCTTACGGTATCCGACAACGTTCGGAACCATGATTTTGCAAAAGCGTATAAATGGATAATATTTATGATATTTAGTGTCACTTATATATTAGAAAATGTATATAAAATAGTTTTAAGAATATTATTACAATACAAAATTATTTAAGTACAGTATTTTGACAAGAAATGAACATAGAATGACCCATTTTCAAAATATTCTCCTTTTGTGAAAATGCTTCTATTATAATAATATTTTGCCCGTATATAGTTCACACCTCTCTACAGAGTCTCAACTAGAATTTTTGAAATAGATTACTTAAAAGTGGGTGTGGGTTTATCCATATCTTACGACAACAGAGGGGAGCAATTTTAAGAAAAAAAAACGCCGATAATTATTTTATTTGGTAGTGACTCTGAAATTAATGTGATTTTTTCAAAATTCTCTGGAGAAGATTCTCTCAAAAATTTTAGACTCTCTGGAGAAGTTTTTACTTCATATAAGCACACACACACACAATATTGTTATTTTAGAAACATTTTTTATAAAAGTAGAACATTTTGAAAAAAGATAAATCTAAGTTATTTTTTGCCAAAATGGTGTATTTAAATAAATTTTTTTGTTAAAATGTCTTTAAAACAATTTTATACATGTATTCTAATCTAAGTGACATTAAATATCATGAAAATTATCCATTTATGCGCTTTTCTAAAATCACGGTTCCGGACGTAGTCGGATACCTTAAGATCTGTCCAGGAATTTTTCAAAGGCATATTTTTGAGCTTTTTAATGATACATTACAAAAAAATACTTTCAATTGAATATATTACATTTTCCTAAAAAATATGTGTCCTATTTAAATGTTTTTTTTGGCAAAGATCATTTATTCCCTTGGCTTTATTCATTCGAAAGATGAATGGCTTCTTGAGTGTAACTCGGATATCATAGTCATTCTTTTTTAATTTTTTTCGAATTGTAATTAAAGTCACACTTTTTTTCAATATCTCACAACACTTTTAACTGTTTGTGAAGCTTGAATTTGTTTTTATAGAGCGTATTACAAAACAAGATTCTCTCGAGGTGACACTGTAGACGGGCGGCTAGATATCGGCTTGGGCGTTAAATTTTTAGTTGATTTGTAGTTTATGAACACTTTTTGAATCAATGAATGTCTCCTATCTAACAGTTTCAATAATTGCTTTAAAAATTGCTCCCTTTTCTGAATATATCTGTGATTTTTCTTTCAATAATATATCAATCTCTATTCTGTTGCCTGTCATGGAACCACAAAAGCTTTCAAATATCAAATCCTAAATAAATCGTAAGCGAAGCATATAATTACATAAAAACACAATTTAGAGCAATTATTTTACAATTAAAGGTCTTTAAAATCTCTATTTTGTAAGTGTACGCAGACTTTTGGTGCGGATGGTTGGTGATTATTTGGTGGTCAATCTTGTTTTTTTCTTTTTCAGGTAAATTTTGTTGCTGTTGTTTGAATAAGGAAAAATTAAAGAACTGCTGACAAGTACTTTGATTTTCTAAAGCGAAATTTTAGCAGTAATTATTGCATACACATGTAAGATGATTGCCTGTATGCAGACTTTCGAAGGCAAGTGTATATGTGAGAGAGAGAGAGAGAGTCTCCTCCTAGGACCACTTCTTGGAGATTGCTTCTTTGCTTTTCTGAGTTCTAAGATAACACTGGTGTGGTCTGAATTTGGAAAGTGTGGAATTTGGAATCATTTTAAACTATGAATTTCGTCTTTCTTTATTACTGTAATTATTCCAGATGAATTGTTTTAATGGAATTAGGCTTAACAGGAAAAATCACTCAGTCTTGAACGGGTTAAGATGATTCAAAATCTAGTTATTTCACGTACATTTAAAATGATTCAGATTTATACAATTTTCTTTATTTTACAATTTCATTTTCTACGTGACAACAGTTCATTAGAAATTATAACTCAATAAAATTAACCATATGCGTTACATTATATTTTGTGTTATATACAAATTTTATTGCACAATATACTTTTTGTTAGAGGACTTTTTTTTAGTAATGTTTAGTTAAAATATTTTAGGATTGATTTATAAAATATTTTAAATTGATTTAAAAAATTCATTTAGTTGAATATCTAAAACTAATTTGATTTTTAAGAATACTTTGGGGGGGGGAGGGGTTGTATATCTCTTATTTACTAAGAGGAGCTTTTCAAACGTAGGAAATATGCTGTTTTGCATTTATTTTTTTATTACATTACAAGATATTTATAAAATATATACAGTGAATTAAATACGTTTAACGTAAAAACGCTTAAGATGAAATATCGGTTACCTCGAAACGATACAACGGTTCCGGCAAACTACAACAAATTTTCATACATTTTTTTTTTTAAACGAAAAGTTTTCCTATTTGGAGCCGACACTTGATTAAATGTTTGAGAAAGATTCCGTAATATTCGACTGCCATACTTATCATTAAAATAATTATCGGCATTATATGATAATAATCAGTGAACAGTCCCAAATTTTTTTTGGCGGACAAGGACATATTGAAGTTTGTTCAAAGCTTAAAAAATATCATTGATATAGAATTGAACGACGGAAATAGAATGAATAGTGCAGCTCCTCTTCCCACGTCATCCAAAATGTGGAACATCATGGAAAGTATGCACAGTTCTTTAAACGCCTATTCTAATGGTGAAATGAATAACAATGGATGGCATATAACATATTTCGTTTGCAATTTGATGTAAAAAAAGACAATGCAAGAAAGAAATACAATGAAAGAAAATGTATTATTTTCAAAAATTTTGCATTAAATTTTAATAATTTCTTGTTTATATTTTTGTTTCATTGATTTTTTTACATGCCTATATACATAGCTATTTAAATAAAATGTATAGTTAACAATCCTACTACACAAAAATCATAATATTTTTCAAAAATTGACATTTTTTATGATTTTATTTTATAGGCCATCTTATTGGCTTTATAAAAATACCAAGTTTTTTATTCTCCATTCGCTAGAACAAAAACAACAAGTGTTTTAGTAAAAGCGTTCACGTAATTTTACAGAAGATGTCAAACTTTAAAATGCGTTTTACTCGAAATGTGTTTTTTTTCGAAAAGCTCAAACGGAGACAGCGATTGCTCAAAAAGTTTTTTAAATAATTTGCTTAAATTTTTTGTGTATGTTCTGTATAACTGTAAAAGTGTTTTGACCTTCAGATTTATCAATCACTGTTCCTTTCAAAATTTACAGTCCTTTATATGAATATAATCCCTGTTTTTTTAAGCAATTATAATCACTAATATAAAGGGCTCTAGTTTTTGTAAAAATTAAAATATCTCTTACCCTGATGGTCACTTTAAACATGGATAACAAAGTAACACATCAGATTTGTAATTCATTTTAATAATATTATATATTTTTTTCTCTTTACAGTTTTAGGATTTTTTGCTTAAGATTTACTAAATAAATCTAAAAATCACAAAAAAATCCCTATACCTCCATTTCATCAAAAAAAAGTTGTCGCAAGTAGTCGGATACCTTAATTTTGTTCAGTA
>BMAV01001302.1:373461-410605 GCA_019973955.1 Trichonephila inaurata madagascariensis | reverse complement strand
TGTCGCAAGTAGTCGGATACCTTAATTTTGTTCAGTATATGGTTCTATTTCTTTTTACAATATCCTTTTTCACTAAATTCTTTTAATGCGAAAAAATAGTTCAGTCCCCTGAGTTTCTTTTAAATGATTTTCACTATCATATAAAAATACTGAACTCTAAAAAAGAAATTATAAATCATACATATGCTTTGTATTAAAAAAAATAAATTTATACATACAAAAAACAAAAATAAACACATAAAGGGCCATTACAAGCCTTACAAACATAACCTGTTCTTTTCTCATGCGCTATTGTAGAGCTGAAACAGTAAAGTCTGTGTGTCATTTATACAGTTGGTAGATAGTCAACAAGTTTAGTTAATCGTATGTAATCTGGAACAGTTTACTTAGTGTCCAAGAAACTTACGGGTCATCCTTTGCTCTTATGAGTTGAAAATCTAGATTTGAGTTGCCATGTTAGCTGAAATGCTATTAGTAGGTGGTAAAATAGCTTCTCAGCTACATTTAAAAATTAATGAAGTTGATACTTTCCACTGTTGTTTAAAGGGTTAAAGATAAAATTCTACAATATCTTTTTTTAAGAGAAGAAAAAAGCTCTGAAATTCTATTGATACATTTTTGAAATTATAATTTTTTGGTTTTGTCAAGGTACGAGTTCTTATTTCACATTTCTGCAAAATAATCAGTTTGGAACTACCTAAAATTTTCCAAAATTCTATTCATTCTACTTAACGTTAACGAATTTTCGAAGATAAATTCTTAATTCATCTTTGGGGAGGTTCTTTAGTTTGTATTGGTTACATTATCACGGCTAAGCGTGTTTTAGGTATTTTAAGGTATCCGACTACGTTCAAAACCTTGAATTTGCAAAAGTTCATAAATGGATAATTTTCATGGTATTTAGTGTCACTTAGATTAGAATACAAGTATAAATTTTTTTAAGGACATTTTGACAAAAAAAATTATTTAAATACAATATTTTGACAAAAAATAAAATTAGAATAATCTTTTTTCAAAATGTTCTCCTTTTGTGAAAAATGCTTCTATTATAATAATATTCTGCCTGTATATATCTCAGATCTCTGTAAAGAGTCTCAACTAGAATGAATTTTTGAAATATATAACTTAGAAGTGGGCTTATCCATGTTTTACGACAACAGAAATTTTAAGAAAAAAACGCCGATAATTATTTCAATTGGATGTAACTCTGAAAATAATGTGAGTTTTTTCAAAAATTCTAGTTTATCCTCTGTAGAGAGGTCTGAGATATGTACAGGCAAAATATTATTATAATAAAAGCATTTTTCACAAAAGGAGAACATTTTGAAAAAAGATTATTCTAAGATAGTTTTTTGCCAAAATATTGTATTTAAATATTTTTTTTGTCAAAGTTTCCTCAAAGCAATTTTATACATGTATTCTAATCTAAGTGACACTAAATATCATGAAAATTATCCATTTATGAGCTTTTTTAAAATCACACGCGTGGTTCCAGATACCTTAAATAAATTTACACGATTTTAATTTCTTTTTCAACAATTAATTTAAAAAGTATAATTTAGAACCCAATTAAAATTTGACACCAGCATTAAAAAGAATGTCTAGAACTCGAAAATATCTTTATGGGTGTGTTATTTCTTATGAAACTTGAAAATAAATTTGAATCATTCGAAATAAATTTTGTGTACTTAAGAAATATGTATTAACTATTAATCAAGGTTATAGAGTAGCTTTCGCTACTAATGAAAAATATTTTTGAGTGAATGAGTTAAATCTTGTGTTCAATTCAGTTTCCGTTAAAGAATGTTTCCCTTGTGATAAGGAAAAAAAAGAAGAAAAAAATTAAAGGAAAAGAGCACGTGTGGGTAATGTCATTTGCACCTGTGAAGAAATTTTCTTTGACACAAATAAAAAAAAAGAGCGCTATTTAATGCATCACCATGTAAATTAGCTTCCTGAAGCCAGTGGAAATTTTCCTTAATGCCGTTAATGAAAGATTGGGAAAACGAGAATTGAGAGACTGTAAAGCAAACGCAGGAAGTTTATTTTGCATTGCAAATGCGGTTCTTCCGACTTCGAATTCTCATGTCACCTTCATTTTGAGAAATAAATCGAAGCTCATTTTTTATGTTCTTGTGTACTTTTTTATTAAAAGAGAAAAACTCGTGATGGTATTTATAAACAAGCAATTTTAAATTACTATCTAATGATAAAAAGGAAATAAAATTAAGCATATATAATCAGCTGATGGTTTCCACAACTGGCAGCCATTTTGAATAGATGACCGTAATATCATTCCTATGCAATATTTACTTTCCTCGTGTATTTTATTTTCTGAATGCATTAAGTGTAACCGGAATAGTAAAAACCAAATAAAGTTTCTGAGGAACTTTAAATAAATTTTGAAAAGAAGTTTTGTTAATTTTAAATATTTGCTTGTGTGCTTAATTATCGTTATCAAATATTTATACTTTTTCAAAAATTTGCAAAGACGCCTAATTACCTGTGCTCGTTGAGATGTACATTCTATTCTCGAACAAATATAACTGTCTAAGTCAGGGGTCAACAAGGGACGGGACGGGTACAACTCCCGTCCTATCACTAATCATCTTGGGAAAATACTTCTTTAACTGTTGTTTAAGTTGAAAACGACCTTCCGTAGAGAAAACTTGATTTTGTGCTAATTTCATTGATATTTAAACCCTATAAATGTGAGTGTTAGAGCTAGTTATTCCTCTGTGATCAAAGTGAGATTAGCTAAGTGCCTTTCGCAAACCTTGTTCAAAGTGAAAAGTCTTAGACTGGATTATAGTCAACACAGGAGAAGTTTGATGAGTGTTCTTCAATCAAATCACTCGTGATGGTAATTATAAACAAATAATTTTAAATTACTATCTAATGATAAAAAGGAAATAAAATTAAGTATATATAATCAGCTGATGATTTCCAACTGGCAGCCATTTTGAATGCATGACCGTAATGTCATTCCTATGCAATATTTACTTTCCTCGTGTATTTTATTTTATGAATGCATTAAGTGGAACCGGAATAGTAAAAACAAAAGAAAGTTTCTGAGGAATTTTAAATAAATTTTGAAAAGAAGTTTTGTTTATTTTGAATATTTGCTTGTGTGTTTAATTATCGTTATCTGTTTAGTTATTGTGTTCTCATGAACTTAAGATAGTTATCTAAATTGACTGATCCATCGCATTATAATTTTAATTCATCGTAAATTAATTGAATCGAAAAAGGAAAAAGTTATTTTTATAACAATGTATGTTGATTCGGTACTCCAAACTACATTCGCGACCTTAGGACCACGATAAAAGAAACCGCAGCTCTCCTCGCGAGTCATATGTGGCTGACAGTTGTGGCTCTTCTGTCTCTATGTATTACTAAAAAAAATAATTTTCCATAAAAAAATTATCTGCTTTTTCATTTTTCCTTTATAAGTACATATTGAAAAATTTACTTGTACTACATATTCATTTGTACATAATATACAGTAGAACGTCGTTTATCCGAACGTTTATTATCTGGAGTGTCAAATATCCAAATCAATTTTTCAGAGACTTTGCAGCGAAGAAACGAAGGTGTATAATGGTACAGCGAAAAATAAGTGATATTTTTCCACAATAAAGGTAAAATTGCGACATTTTGCACCTATTTTGATTTTTCTTCAAGCCGGTTTTCCGCATGTGATGATTTTCAATATTCGTATAGTTCAGTTTCATATACTGTATGGATCGCATTCGGTTTTTGGTTATCCCAACAATCGCGTATCCAAATGGTGTCCGTTCGCAAATGATTCGGATAAACGACGTTCTATTGCAGTTAAATTATTTCTCGTGAACAGAGCTTGATGTCAATCAAAGAAAGTATTAGAGTTATTTCTTAAGCCAGTGTTTCTCAAACTTTCAATATTTGCAGCTCAATATTCAATCATAATTTTCATCGCCCCGCCCCCCTCCCCGACATACAATAACCTTGCACTGGATTTAAGAAGAATATACTTTTACTTCATAGCTACAATATGACCTACAAAATAACCATGTATTGAATTGAAGAAGAATATGCAATGACTTTAAAGCTGCAATACGACTTTAACATCTTAAGTGGCACCGGAGTATATAAACGTCTCCCTCACTCAAAGAGTTAATTGCACTGAACGTATATATACGTCTTTCCGAAATATGATCTTTTCTGTGCACACTTCCCCCTATTAAACTATTCCAAAGGCTTTGGAATGCAGTAAAAAAGAATATATTTTCGAAGGATTTATTTATTAAAGAGGACTTTTTTATTTATTCTTTTTCTTTCTTCTCCCCCCCCCTGCGCCATCAAGATGTGTAAAATTTCATATATGTATAAAATCTGCAAAACATTTTGCATATGACAGACCCATGGGGTTACCGGTAATTATTAAACTGGTTTTTAAATTAATATTGTTAATTTAATTATCAAATACATTGTGCAGTACTGATACATTTATAAGTGTATCAGTGTAAGTACATATATCAGTGTAAATGTGTATTTTATTTTTTTTCTCAGAATGATTTTGTGAGTTTGTTTTCAATAATTTAATTATTTTTTGAATAACATTTGTTTTCGACATTTCAATATGCTCGTGCCTCGCACGAGGAGTTGCCAGACCCCCTTGGCTGCCCATCGCACATTTTGAGGAACGCTGTCATAAGCAATAAAATATCCAAATTATTGGTGAAATTGCCGCCATGTCTAGACATTCCTCAATGTGATTTCTAGAAACCGGTGATGTTCACAAACTACTTTTATGGGAGATGTTTTATTTTAAAAAGTACCTGGACTAGAGAGAGAGAGAGAATGCCAAGATGCAATATTTATACTGAAAATTTAAAAAAAAAAAACATCCGTGATCATCCAGCTTCACAAGATCACATTCTGGGGTTCATCGGACTTTTTGTGAGGGGGGACTTAACGTACAATCTCCTTATTATTTTACATATTTTGGTGGTTAACAGCCTTCTGGAGCTGATCTGACTTAGGTTAGATCTTTCGAGGATAAGAAATGACAACAACAAAAAATATATCTTATTAAATTAAATGAGTTTCCTTGAATATAAAAAATGAATTGTAACAAAATTTACTTATTTACATACATGAGTTTTTTGAATATTTTTGAATGGAAAAGAGATACACTTAAAGCCCCCAACAGAAGCGACTAAAACACATTTCATATTATATGACATGCTTGGTGGCCAATAAAAACATTGTTGAAATTATTTTTACATACAAAAAACAACCGAAGTCAATTTGAATTATTATTGTAAACACGGAATTTCAGAATAAAGCACGTACGATGTTAATGGTATGGAAATCTTATTACGAGTTTGAAAACTTAATTCTCAACATAATGATAATTTGAAAACAGCTGTTCTTAATTTGAGCCACAGAAAAAAAAAATATCATCCATACCTATCAATTTTTGAGGAAATAAAAAATGTCACATTGTGTGTTTGAAACTTTAAATATTCTAAAAAAAATTTAATTAGACCATGACAATCCTGATAAATATAAGATGACCTCTACCCTCTATCATGTGTGTCTGCATATAAATAACTATTTGATATTTTATTTATAATGTTCATCTTACAACTTGGTTCTTGCCTCTCGAAAGTTTGTCGATCGAAAGCTTGCATAACTTTAAGGTATCCGAATACTTTCGGAATCGTGATTTTGCAGAGCGTGTAAATGGATAATATTTATGATATCTAGTGTCACTTAGATTAGAAAATATACAAAAAATTGTTTTAAGAAAAGCATTACTATAAAAAATTATTTAAGTACAATATTTTGACAAAAAATGAACATAGAATGATCCATTTTCAAAATATTCTCATTTTGTGAAATAAATATATTTTGCCTGTATATACCTCAGAACTCTGTACAGAGGCTCAACTAGAATTTTGGACATATATAACTTAGAAGTGGGTTTATCCATGTTTTATGATTACAGAGGAAGAAATTTTAAGAAAAAAACACCGATAATTTTTCAATTGTTTGTAACTCTGAAAATAATGTAAATTTTTCAAAATTCATGGTTGAGCCTCTGTAAAGTGGTCTGTGATATATACAGGCAAAATATTATTATAATAGAATCATTTTTCACAAAAGGACATTTTGAAAAAAGGTTATTCTAAGTTAAATTTTTGCCGAAATATTAGATTTAAATATTTTTTTTGTCAAAATGTCCATAAAACAATTTTACACATGTATTCTAATCTAAGTGACATTAAATATCACGAAAATTATCCATTTATGCGCTTTTTTAATACCACGGTTCCGAACGTAGTCCGATAACTTAAGGAAAAACTGTTTTAGATAGACTATTGGATTATTACTAATTGATTGTATTTTGAAGATAATTTTGAATCTTACCATAACGCTCACCATTCATTATGACTGATAAAAGAGAGAGTTACGTTTTTTTTTCAATTCCTATTATTAGTTCACCCTCTCCCTACATATATATGAACTCATGGACAAAAAAAATAGCGTACCGAGCAGGGGTCGTCAAATGAAACGAAATATTTACATACATAATGTCTAATTTGATATAAGAAAATAATTAGAAAATCAAAGAAAAAAATCGTTTAATTCAGAGAAAAAGCAAAAAAATGGACGCAAGATTTGATACCCTGTTGAACCCTTCTAGCGCGATTGCACGTTGCGATACGATCGGGCATTGAGGCATACAAGTTATGTATGGTGTCTTGAGACATTTCATTCCATATTTGCTGTGACCTTTGCTCTAGTTCTTTCAAACTCTTGGGATGCCCAACTCGCCATCCCAAATGATCCCAGATATGCTTGATTCGAGATAAATCTGGAGATCGGGCAGGCCAAGGAAGGGTAGTAACAGTACATAGACAGTCTTGTGACACCCTTGCCGTGTGAGGCCGAACATTGTATTTTTGAAAAATGGCTCCTGGGAGCCGTTGCATAAGAGGAAACACATGTGGTTGCTAGATGTCATGGACATACCGCTGGGGCTGTTATGGTGCCACGGATCAATACTAGGGGTAACAGTGTATTGTAGGCAATGGCACCCCATATCATCACACCAGCTGCGGGAGCGGTGTGTCGCTGTAAAGCAAAGGCGGGATTGAGGCGTTCACCACGGGGTCTCCACACACGAACACGATTGTCATCAATGCTGAGATTGAATCTGGATTCCTCGCTAAAGACGACCTGGTTCCATTTGGCTGCAGTCCAGTTTCTCCGTGCGTGGAACCACTCCAAACGGAGGCTTCGATGGGTGGGCGTCAAACGCAGCCCATGTAAATGGCCCCACGATCCGAAATGTCCTTCAGCCAGGCGCCTTCGTATAGTTCGAGAAGACTAAGGGGCCCCTTGTGAAGGTACTGCATGTGCCTGTATAGCGGCCGATGTAGTATTTGGCTGTACGCGTGCATTTCTTACGATGTGGCGGTCTTCTCGACGACTGGTTTGTCGAGGGTGTCCTGAGCCTAGTCTTAGTGTAAACGACCTCTCTCGTATCCACCGTTCCCATCACCTCCTCACAACACAATCAGAGCGGCCTAATTGACGAGCTACTCGCCTAGCAAACCACCCAGCCTCCATCATGCAGATGATTTTCCCCCTCTGAAACTGCGACAGTGGCTTATATTGTCTTAAAAAACGGCGTATCAGCATGTCTACCGCAGCTATTCCTTTGTAAACGATTCAGCACATTCAAACAAGCTTTGGTTACATGTTTTATACTCCATGGAGATCGACGCTAAATGCCATCTACCGGATATACGAAATGCGCAATCACACTGCATTTCTAATCATTTTCATATCTCCCCGACATGTACTTTCATGCCAAGTTTCTTTACAATCCCGCAATTATTTCTTGGTGCGCTAATGTTTTGTCCATAAGGGTAAATAAATAAGTAAATGATCTACAAAATCTATCATTCTTTCATGAATTTACGTATAAATATTTGTATAATTTGTGCAGAGTCTGTTTTTAAATATTTTTATTCAAAAAGCTTCATAGAAGTATTATTTCGACAGTTATGAATTTTAACTTTAAAAAATAATTGCTGCGATTTTTTATAATAAAATATAAGGACTTCAGTTGGTATGATTTTTCTTCAATGATAGCTAACAGATATTGTCTGCTTTTAGCGTTTATATTCGATTTTTCCCCTTTTCATCGTATAAAATGATTCAATTCGAATGAAAAAAAATGCTTTCTCTTTTCTGTGAGATAAAAGAAAATCATTGCATTTCCTGAAAAACTTTTTAGGAAGATATTGAGCAGGTATCTAGGGAGTTCTTTTTGACAAGTGGAAACAAGACAAGTACAATGTAAAGGTTCCTTGACAGTTCCGAAGAAAATAAACACATTTCGCGTATCATATATAGGTTTCATATCATATAAGTTTAAAATAATAGATTTCGGGAAGGCATTCGCTTTGGAGAGGAATCTAAAAGTATCAAATTGTTTGAGTCGAAAAACAATATCAGTTATATAGAGACAAATGTAAATTCTGCAAAAACTGATGTGTAAGGAGATTTGGAAACTAGTTATTCGAGCACTGTGCTCAGTTTCCATCTATAAATGCTGTTTATAAAATTTGCATAAGTTTTTGAAGAAGGAATAATATTTTGTGAATGTTTTACGTTGATTTGTGGGAAATAAAAATTTTGTTTTATTCAAAATCGTTTTTATTTTATGAATAAGAGGTTTCTGTAGTGGCGATTTTAATTATATTGTGATGCATGTCTTGTCTGTGTTTTTGAAATGGTTTGAAATCATTTGGTGTGTGAATAAATCAGGTAAATTTCAAAAATGTAAATTCTGATATAATTGTATTTTTAATAAAGGATAACCAGCCTATTTCCTACTGTGACGCTTGAGAAAAATAATGGTAGCGTGATATTTATTAATTTAAATGTTTGATTTATTTAGGTCATAGCTATATTAATAACAGTATACACATAAAATTCAAATGATTGTTCAGTCCAGTTAAGTCCAAATTCTGATGTTTGCGAGAGAGGAGCCTACATCCGTTTCTGAAGTTTCCAACGGAACTTCTCTCAGTACTCTCTAGGTTCTTGGGATGGTAGAAGTCGGTCTCTGTACCCACCTCGGCGCATGGGTGAAGTAGGGGGTGACTCGCGGTGTCAAAGGTAGCCGGGGCGATGACCAAAACAAGACCTGACAATGTTTTAAGGGTGCAAGTGTGCAAAGCAACGTGGTTATCGTATCCATAGAAAACTTTACACTACTTCTAAATACTTGATTGATATTTTGAACAGAATGGATGAATGAGTGAAATGGTTAGAAAAATATATAAAAATAACTTATCTAACAAATTTTCATGCATTTGATATATTTTCTATTATGTATTTTCTTAAATTGTTTAACTTTTATCATGTTCATTTCTTTCCTGATGGTTTCTTTGAAAGAAAGAAATAGTGACAAAAAAAAAATCATCGAATCATTATATTTTAAAGAAATTTGAATTCGATTCTGTAAATGAAGTAACATAATGTAAGCATGGAATTAATTCAAGCAAGTACCTTCTATCAAACCACATTTGTTGTATTTATTTTATTAGCGTTTAGTAAAACTGTTATATATATATATATATATATATATATATATATATATATATGATAAACGGAACAATAACTCAATATTAATTTTTAAAATTTAGAAATTTTTTGCACAAATTATATCTAATACTGTGTGTTGGATGTGAGGGAATAATTTCATATATGGTCTTTGAAATATTAAAAAAACAAACAACAACTTTTTTTATATCAGCATAATATGCCTGTTATTTCTTCAAATTATATTTTAAATATCCGCATTACCAATTTAACTCTAAATTATTTCATTTTTTCTCTTTCTCGAAAAACAATGTTAACTAAGTAACATAATTAACCAACATAATTAAAATAGTTAAAACAATTAATGTGTTTTACATCTAAATTTTTAGTAACAGAAAAATAAATATTAAGAAAAACTCTTTACATAAAATTATTTGATTATCCTATATAGATTATGCGATACATTCAAATGAAATTCAGCTGTACAATTAGATTTAAAAACTAATGAGATCCTTATTTAGCACAAAACATATATTCACTTTACTTCAGCGCCCCCCCCCCTGTTATCTTTCTCATTATTCAAGACTTGCAACAAGGGGATACATGTATAAATTTCGATACACAAAAGTAATCTAATTACCTTAAGCTAAACTTTCACTCAACAAGATTCAAAACAATTACTAATCCCTTTCCACCTAATTTGATTGCATTTAACAATTTCACAGATTTAACATTCAGTCATCTGGATATACAGTTTAAGTAATTTAACATCATTTTAAATAAGTTGAAATTTCTCTTGGGTATTTCCCATAATTGGATACTCTCGCCAAATTGACGATTTGTCATTAAAGCTAGCCATTTTGGTAGTATTTTCTTTCCTTTTTATGTTCTCGAGCCATTTTGCGTCGTACTTATTTAAACTTCAAATGAAAATTCTTAGAAATGTTTTAATTTATACATTTTTTAAGGGTTTTTTTTTCTACGCAGGTGTTAGATATTCTTAAATTTGAAGGTTAGTAATATTGATTTATATAGTATTCAAGTTTAGCTTATATAAACCATAACCACGGTGTTAATGAGGAATATATTCACTAAAGGTGCGTGTTTAGATAATACGATTCGTGTAAATTACCTGCATTTTCTCTTTATCAAAAAAGGCTTAGAAAATAATATATGTATTAATATATTAACTGTAATTTGTTAGCTTATTAAGGTTTTCAAATATATATTACGTTGATTAATTCGTTTTCAAGGTAAAATGAAGATGTCTATAATTTATGATAGTCGGACCTGTATTTTACGAACTTTTTGCTGGAACAGAGAAACATTTTACGATTTTCTTCGTTACATAACCTCCACAAATAGTAAAATGCATTTTCCATTCAACGAACTCTTTCTCTTGTGATTTGACTATTCTTCTCTCAATTCCTTAAATATTTCGGTAGGTTCTCAAATTATTCTCTATTTTAACACATTTTTTGTTGATCAATGACTTTGAAATAGTTTTACCAGGTGTCTAACTCACCTAAAGAAATTAAATTACCGCAATTCAGAGAACATTTAGTTTTTTCAAACAAAATTAGCAGTCTTTATCAGTAATTAAATTTCAGGACGCATGTGGTAATGCGTGTTTAAAATTACTGGTTATAAAATAACGCATGTTTAAAATTACTTGTCGGCTCAAAATTAGAGAGAAAATGTCGTTAAAATTCATTAATTTTAAAGTAAGTTTTTTTAAGGTAGAAATTACAATGTATTCCTGGACAATGTTTTTTTATTTCTTTCCTTAGAGATTTCATTTTGATGGTAAGAGATATAAAATGGATATAAATTTATAGTAATTGTGTGAATAACTAATTTTTTAAAAAAATTTTTAAAATTTGCTTTTTGTGATTTATAAAGAATATTGAAAAATGAATCTCTATTTTTCTAATTTTTTATATAACGAACTTATTTTCGGGATTCAGCAACTTTGTTCAACTTCGTTTGTCTTCTGACCGTATTTAGTAATACGAAATAAGTATACATACATACATACATACAAACATACCTACATATATATATAGCTCCCATAACATTTTAAGATATTATAGCAGTACCAATAGGCGAATGCGTAGTATTAATATACTTGTTAATACTGTAACTTAAATACATTTTAATTTAAATTTACCTACGAAAATGCTTGCAATAGAGGATTGTAAGGTGCCGCAAAATAATCACTCATATTATATGCCATTAAGGCGTTGCACCTAATTATATTACTTGCTCCTGGTAAACTTTTATTTATAACAAGGAAAAGTGGGCTCTTGAGTTTAAGGTATACTGACATTGTAGAGTTATCGGATTAAGGTTGGTTCTGAGCTCATCACAAGGCATTCTTGAGATCATTGTTTCTTTTAAGGAAGGGGAAATTTGTCGGTGATACTGAAGATAAAAGTCAATATATAAAATACTGTAGTTTTTGAGTAAGTAAAGATAATTTTTTGCTTGCTTGATTGCTAACATTTGATATCGTCACACTTCTAAACGATACTATTGGAAAATGACATCGTAGTTTTGAACTACCGGCAAGTAACGAGAACGACACCTCCTTTAGCTCAGCACTTTCCCTGTTTTCATTCTATGCCAATATGAGGACTTTCATCCTCAAAAGATTCAACATGCATCAACCATCTGCAATAGCACCAGAACTCAAACCTTCGACTCGACATCAATAATGCTGGTCACGAGTTCACCATCATGAACCACACAGTTAATGTGGCAATGGGGTGCCGTTTAATGAATAAAATTAATAAAAATAGATGGATATGAGAGTAATGGCTCATTTCATAAATTCTAAAAAACCTTCTGTAACTATGCATTTTTTGTTACACCCAATATGACCATGCAGGATTTCGTAACATTTAAAATGCATCATTGTTCAATTTAGTGTTGAAAATAATCGCACTATAAAGCAACACGTCAGTTATTGTAGAGGAACCCCTGTCAAGTGATGAGGATAGCACCCGAGTTGGAAACCCCTCTTTTAACTATTGCAGCACACCAACAAAAGGACTTAAAACCTCCACAGATTTAACATGCTTCGGCGTTTCACGTTGGCTACGACATACGCACTTGGCTACCATGGACATGCATCATGTTTCGAATATCAAATTCTTCGTTTTGACATTATTTGGTGTATATACTTCAATATGGAAAAAAAAAGGCCAAAGGGGAATGCAACGCTAAAAGTTAGCCAATGGTTTATTTAGTTAAAACTTAAAATTTAAACACAATAACACAAAAAATCGTTAAGGCAGCTCACCAACTAATGCAAGCGTGGTTTGTAAAAAAAATGGCTCTCTGGTGGGTGAAGCTGCATCTTTCCTTTTATTCACCATCTACAGTAAAGCTATACTTGTCCATCGAAGAGAAATCTGCATATTTTGTGAAGGAACACCACATCTGCACAACTTAGAAACATCACATTTTAAAATGACTTCTTTAACATGATAAACATACAATAATTCTTAAAATAATTCAAAGGTTTAAATTAATTGTTGCTTGTTTTTTTATGTTTTAATGTACTACTCATTTATATTTAGGAACTGATGATATATTAAGATGATCTTTCTTTTTTTAATCCGTTAATCAGTGATTTTTTTTTTTTTTTTTTTGCCCAAAATGTTTCAAAAAAAGCCCAATTTTCTTATTGCATATAAATTAGTATAATATACTTAACAGATTTCGAAAATGGAAGAAATTCATTTAATTTTCACTTTTAAAGTTTTTAACCTTTGTTTTATTTTAAAATTGTGGAATACAAATCCCCTAAATATTTGCTTATTATAAAGTACTGTAATGATTCCGCCACACAACAGTGAATCGGCTTCTTTGTTGATCACCACACGTGCATTGGCACCTGTAACTATCAAATTATTACACGGTTTTATCTTGAATCACGCTGGCAAACTTTGACATCAGGAGGGGCCCTTTGCCGCCACTAGCCGGATGTAACTGGACGGCAGAGGGAGAGATCGAGAAATGGTCTGAAAACGTTCGTTGATAGCGGACCCTAAAGAAACTCCTCCCTTACAAACCACATCATTTGAAACTCTAATAATAATCTTTTAATAAGTTTAATAACTTCAATGTAATAATAGCTGTATACAATAGCTGTGACGTAAATGAACTAAATATTTAAATTAATCAATATCTCGCGACCGTTATTTATCTCAAACGTCACTGTACACTCAGCTTTCTATGAAGAATGCTTCATATCTTAAAATAATTTATCTCATACTTACAAAAATATTTCATAATCATTTCTCTTTTTCAAACTGTAGAGGATTTTGTGCGTGTGTGTCTATATATAAGCACACACAATTTAAAGCATTGTGTAAATACTAAGTCTTACACTCTGCAATAAGACTTTGTTGGATTACGCTACATTTTCATTTCTTCTCAAGCAACAAATTGCACATTTTCTTACCAATTCCTGATCTTTATCGAATATTTTCAAGAATCCAAATCCCTTCCTTCAATGAAAAATCTCGCCTTCATCACCAAGAAACTCCCGGATGAATAATATGTCAGTACAATTGACAAACTGAATGTCTTAAAAACACTAACACTAATAATCTCACAATAAGAATAAAAATATGTGTAAATCAAAGATAGAAAGAAGACATTTTTCATGCAGAGTACGGGCAAACAGGTCGTGACCAGCTTTAAGGGGCGTGTAAACCATTTAAGGGGTTAATTAAACTCTCGAATATGATTGGAATTATGCTAACGCATGAACCCCAACTGTGGTGACATTGAAAACATCAGTGATATTATAACATTTACAAGAAACTTCGTTTTCCACCACTTCAATTTCTTAAAAAACTTCTAGTTGAAGAGAATAGTGCACATTAAAATGGCACGAACAGCTCAAACATTTCATGCTATTTACTCAAAAACGAATAAACAGTATGAATAAATATTTCCTCAATTCAAAAGCTTTTATTTTTTTAAAGTTTACAAAAGCAGTATGGAATAAATGATACAGATTATACAGCAAAAACACATTTTTGAAAACCATCAGAATAAAAAAAAATTACATGCATACATGTTCATTCTAATGTCATTTATAAAAAGAAAAAGAAAATGCATATACACAATCTTCAATGTCAAAATAACGATGCTAAAGTATTTTATATTTAAAAAAAGATTTCCTGATTTCCATAAATCAATCTTAATCTAAAAGTCTAGCTCATTACTTCTGATGTATTGGATTTCTTGAGTCATTAGTTATCTCTTTCGCATTCTGTTGCAGTCCAAAGCTGAAGCAAGTCTCTTATTCCATGGAAGCATGAAGGTAATGGTTAACCATTCTCTATCATATTGTTC
Organism: Trichonephila inaurata madagascariensis; assembly: GCA_019973955.1. NCBI lineage: Eukaryota > Metazoa > Arthropoda > Arachnida > Araneae > Nephilidae > Trichonephila > Trichonephila inaurata. The sequence continues at coordinate 395,623 of BMAV01001302.1, read as the reverse complement.
AATATCCGGGAAAAAAAAAGAAGAAAGGATCATTTTTCATATCTTCATCTCCCAATTATGCTATTTCAAAAGCTTTTCCTATCAAAGTTAGTTACACAATGTAACCTTGGCAAGATTTTTAAAGGAACCATTATTCTCTTTCGAAGAAATGTTCTTTGTTTCTTTACAGCAGAATGGAATAAATAGAAGGATTTTCTGAATTAAGTAAAGATTATGAATTTTTAGTCTATTTTTGCACAATTATTTAATATTTATTTTTATTCCCTGAAACAAAAGTAAATTATTTCATCTCGTTTTCATAAAGAAAGAAAGATAAAATACAGGGTATAGATAAAAAAGTTAAGAATTTCTCTTAACTAAATATCTGAATCTAATAAAATCAAATAATAATTTGCTTACTACAGATTTCTGTGTAAAAAAATATGAGAATTATTCACAGTAAATTAAGTCGTAATGCATTTGAGAAGAAGAAAAATACTTAATTTCAATATTTGTGATGTACCTTTTAAAATACCAATATTACATTTTTATGTATAAAAATATTTTTAAAAATTATCTATGACGCAGTTTTTAGTTAATAAAAGTAATCCCTTAATTAATACTAGTAAAACTCTACTAAAACTATCAAATAATCTATAAACTACATGCAATACTATTAAAATTTTAATAATTATTGTTTAGATCATAATAATCCGATTATTGTTTTAAGAATACAACTTTGTGTTAAGTGTATTTTTAATTTTTAATATTTTTCCTTTTTTTTAGTGATTAAATTGTTTACTTTTCATTTTTCAATTGTACTTTCTCACTTTTTTTATTTTTATTATTTTTTTTACCTTCACTAAATTGCACCAAAAGATAGTTTATTTGGTATTTTTTTATTTAACACTTTCTTTCATTTAAAAATTATTTTAAAAATTTTTTTAGGTGTTTGTGTTTTTAAGTTAAATTTATACGTTGGTTAAATTATTTTAAACAATTTATATATAGCTTTTTTTCATGACTTTCTTTTCATGGTTTTTTTCCATATCTCTTTAAGACCCGAATTATTTTTATCTTGAAATATTAAATTCTTCTGATTATTAATACTATATGGACCCCAATGACAATGGAAAAAATAGTAAACAAATTCCCGTGTCCCCCCTGAAACGTGGACGATACCCGCACGATTGTGCGCGTTAGGCGTCATCCGTGAAACAGGTCACTTATATGAAATTTTACAGGTTATACATTTTTAGCTGTAATTGGATAGAAAAAACAATCTTAATTAAACTAAAATTGTAGCAAATAAGGAAATTATTGTGATGTATATATATAATTAATTCTCTTATTTATTCATTATTTATTTGCTGTAAAATATCTCTTTTATTTTGTTTTTGACAAGTATAACTAACCATTGCATTTTTCACAACGTGTTTTCGAACTGCTTTCGTAGTTTTTAAATCTTCACTTGCGAGGCCTTGAAATGTCATCAAATCACCGAAAATGGCTATACATGTCAAGCCTTTTATCCTGGAATGGCCAGAATAAAAGCCATGGCATGTATAACAGGTGGATTATAACGGTTCGATCTTTTTGCGAGTGGAATTACAACACTGTTATCTTCATCATCAGTTAAAATACTTTTGTTAGTTGGTAGAAATGCTGATAACGCTTCAATTAAATCTAGCTTAAACTTTAAGCGATCCATTTTTTAATTTTTAGAGGAATTTTATTTCATATTCCATCTTGTTTGCACAGAATCCAAGAAGTTGCAACAGCTAAATCAATGTAATGAACGTGATCAAGAGACTTTCACATGGTAAAGAATGATCCAAAATTTCAATCCATTTAAAATATTCCCATGTTTTTCTTCGTCGCTTTCATTTGAAATTGATTCTTCTTCCAGGATACGCGATTCTTATATTTTGTTCGCAACATTGTGATGATCCGAGAGATCAGTAAGTTCTGATCTAAATTCAATATGATTTATTCATCAATTGCAAAATTTTATCTTGCGTGAGATTTCTTTACCTTTTAGACACCTGAAAAAGATACACCAAATATCTTTATAAAGGATGAAAAGGCCATACTCCTCAACAAATGCATGAAAAAGAAAATTAATTACAAAAAGAAAGACAAACAAAAAAAGGGACTCATCCTTGGCGACCCGAAGAAAATTTGATAATTACATAACTATATATTTCAATTTTATTTTGGCTTTTATCAAAATTATTGAAACAGAAAAGAAAATTTGCATGGTAAGAATATACCTTTACAGCTGCAGTGACTCAAGTTACGTCCAACCCGCACGATCGTGTGGATAACAAAATCCCGAGTCCTACAAGCAACATTAATAGAAAATAATTAATTTTTTTCTATTTTACAGTTATTTAAACATTAATACAAACATTGATCTAAGCAATAAAAAATAAATTGATAGTTACCTTTTTACGACACGTAAAAAGAAGACGTGTTTTCGTTGTATTTGAAAACAAATCTAGATTTGCCAGTTGAACGTAAAACATGGCCCACAACCATCGTCTGTTGATAAAAAGTAACACTTTACACTTTTTGCAAACAGGCTCAATCGTTAGATTCACGATATAATTACATACGACTATTCCAGAAGTAAAAACATATAAGAACATCTAAGATATTTGCAAAAATTTGGCAAAGTTGCTGCCTTAAAACTGTGTTTTGTCCCACGATCTTGTTCCTAAATCTAAAAGTTTGCTGATATATTTTCGTATCCCTTTAAATATGGCTTACATATATCTTCTTATTATACTTCTGTTTATTGTTGAACTTTATGTTAAAATTATGGCAATTTAGTATGTTATTTATTATTAAGGATTTTATATGTTATTACATATTAATGTATAATAAATAGGTTTTTTTACGATTGATAGAATTTTACCAACATGCAAATTTAAATTGGATTTCAAATTCATGTTTGTGTTTATATCAAAGATTTGATTTATATTTAAAAAAATACATCTTATTTAAGTAAATGTATATCTCATGGATACCTTACAAGTAGTAAAAAGTATAAAAGCCATCAATCTTGAATCCTGATTTCTAAGGGAGTTTTTAATTTATACAACACGATGAGAGAGAGAGAGAGAAGAAACTTACATTATATTTATAAATATAATTTATTTATTTATTCGAATATTTTTGAAGTACTTTTAAGGGGATTCACCCATGTGACGGCTTGCAACTTAAGCACTTTTAGGGATTTTTTTGACAACTAATAAAAAGATAGAACTTTAAGGTTTTCATCATTTATTTATATGTATTTTAAGAGTATGTATATAAATGTTTAGTCAAAAATATCCTATAGAACATGAGTTATAACGCTGTAAACACACCAGAGTAGAGAAAATGGATGCTCACTTGCACCACTATTCCGGCTGATTGGCTTAACTGAAATAAAAAAAAAAACTAACAACATTTTAATTTATAAGCTTAAATGCACATAATGAACTACACTCAATTGATTGATTGGAATATAACTGTCTTGAATTTCGGAATGATCGTAGTCTATTTGGTGGGTATATATATGCTGAGTTCACCCTATAAATTTAAAGTCATTTGGTCAAATCGTTCTTGAGATATGATGGAGGAAAGTTCGAAAAAGACAGCTTTGAGAAAAATGCGTTTAAAGTTCCAAGTCTGATTAAAACAATGTAAATCTTAGCGCTGGAAACAGCTGCTCTTCTAACACCTCCTTCTCTATAATGACTTCGAATTTTAAAAAATCACTCAACCACCTTATTCTGGACAGGTTAAGGAAGCAATATATAAAGAAAAAAAAATTGATTTTTTGAATCCCCCCTCATCATATGTGCGAACCCTCTTAAGAGTGTTCTTATTAGTTACACATAAGAATAATACAAATCTTATACAATTCTGGTCGATTCTTTTTACTTTTAGAAGCAGAAGGATAGACTTATGTATAAATACCAGAAATTAATTAAGGTTTAGAGTATTAACATCATCTAAAGGTACAATTATTTAAAAGTAATTCAGCAATGAGAATTTTTATGGCATTTATATTGAAACCCCTTTTATGACTGCAGTAAAATTAAAATAAAATATTTAAAATTAAAAGTGTGTGTGAGAGAGAGAATTTATTTATGCTCCTAACTGCATAAGACCTAAAGAACTACATTTATGAATTGTATTTTTTTCCATAATTTCTCATTCAGTTATGGTGATATAATTTAACTCAAAGCATATATATTCCGAGGAATAAATTTAATTTCTCAATACATCTAGAAAAATCTGTAAATAGCTATACTTGGCATAAAAGTTATTAGTACAACACAGTTCTCTGTTTGTGTATTGAAAAAAATTGTATTGAATCTTTTAAATACATGTAAGTTTTGTCAAAAAACCTTCACTCGATCTTTCAGAAACAGAAAATTTATAAAAATGTTGTTTATAAATTAATCCAGACTGCAAATTTAAATTGCATAAGAACAAATTCTATTTTAATTAATTAATCAAAACACTTTGAAAAATCTCTTTTACAAAAATAATCTAAACGAAGACTTGGTGTCAAACGTTCAATATCTTAATTAAGCTGATTAATTGAAATAGTGGTTTCTTAATTAGAAACTCAAAAAATTTCGCTGTTTTGAGAAAAGAAAAATGTTACTTTAAATTATGTGTGTAGGTGTTTAAATTCTTAAATTGGTTAGTTTTCTATATTTCTGCGTTTTTAATATCCTTATCGTATTTTCCAAAAGCGTTATATAATCTGTTAGCATTATTTTCCACAAAAAAAAACCCTGTTATTTCCTAATACACATTAATTTTAATGCTTAGATTTACACTAAATTAAGTAAATTTATTTTAGTTTTCAACGCCTGTAATTTTTTCAGATAAGGTATAATATTACTTATTAATTATAACAAGAATAATTAGCTAAATTCTTGAAGTAGTTGAATGTCCAGTAAGTAATGAACGGAGAAAATGATTTAATGATTCAATTTTTAATCATTTTTTTTTATGTTTCGCACGAAAAAATCACGGGCAATGTGATTGCTGACTCCCTAGCAAAATATGGCGCCGCTCAACATATTATGAACGTGGCCGCTCTCACCTATTCAGAACTGTACTCTACCTTCATCAACAGCAAGCAATCAACTGCCCCTCTTGCTCATCACTGGTATGAGGCTAAACGACCTGGTGGTACTCTTTTCCTTCATTGCAGAAGGCAGGAACAAACTATTCTGACGCGTTTCCGGAGTGGCCACCTCCAAACTTTGACTTTTAGGGATGGAAACAAAATTTTTCCAACTTGTGTAAGGTGTTCTGCCTGCCAGGCATCCCCAGAACACATTTTTGGTTGTCTGGGGCTTTCAAAACAAGATCTTTATGAAGACCCTCTAATGGTAGTGGACTTTTTGAGAGTGAATGGGATTATGGATTTGGTCTGGCTTTACTAGACATGGAGATGAGCAACAACAACAGATATAGTTTTGTGTATCACTTATTTACTTGTATTATAATATTTATACTCATATATTTTCATTCTAAGATAAAACTTAACTTCTGTCATTTTATTTGTTATCCAATCAGATAGGTTCACGAATTGTACATTTCGTCCTAGTTTTTTCTATGATTTTTTTTAGTTTATGTCCAGAGAATACTATATGTACGTAAACTCCATTACAACAACAACAAAAAAAAAAAAAGACGCACCAAGAAGGAGTAACCCGATTGTAATGAAATTTCGTATGCAAAGACATTTGTACCGAACATATGTGACGGGTTTTTACGCGACCTTCACACTAATCCTCTTGGGGAATCTTTGGGCTAGCATTCGCTTTTAATTCACAGCCATCCCTCTCAAGAAGAAACCATTATATGTAGATTAGTTCGAGTATATAAGATAAGAGTTTTGTAATTGTAAGGGAGAAGGAGCTGAGAATTTGTTGCGGCGTTACGAAGGTGAGATTTAATTGATTTTCTCAACTTAAATTAAGAACAGAGTGTGCCACTAAACTAAATTAGTGGATTGGGAATTTACAGTCGAAGATAGATTAAGGTAAATTAAATTGATTACTTGCGCTTGTTCACTTAGGGTTTATTGCTTTCTCTATATCACTCCTAGGGCTTAATTCGTGGTTAAATGTTGTTTATTGCGTGCTTGTATAGTAATAAATAATAATTATTATGAAAGTTTCTGCCTATACTTTGTTTCCTCCCACACTCTTAGGTAGGCAGGACGGTGAGGGAGCGACTTCAGGGGACTACACGTGTAAATGATTAAAACTAAGTGCCCAATGAATGAATAGAGGGAGCTACAACACATCTGAACTGCACACTCAGCAGGTGTCTATAAGAAGCGATTCTCAATTGGATAGTCAAAATATCTATTGCATTGCGATTTAAGATACCTTTCAATGACTGAAAAAATGCCTCGCCGCAAGATTCGAGCTCATTACGAGCAACTGTCAGAGTTTAAAAGAGGTCGTATCAATGGATTGAAAGAGGCAGGTTGAGGAAATTGGAGAATCACTCGTCATATGGATCGAAGCGATGCGGCCATTAGAAGATGCTGACAAGAACGGATGGATAATGGCAGATTTCAGCGTCATGACGGTAGCGGTCGACCTACCACCACAGCAGATCGGGAGTACAGATTGATTCTCAGATCAGCTGTCACATCGCTTAATTTATCGTTATCAGCCAACAGACGCGCGACCCGCACACGAGAATCTACTATGGCTATTCATAGACGATTGATAGAGCAAAATTTACTCTCTTACCTACCGCTACGCCACCTGCTCCTGATGCCTGCACAATGTCGAGCCATATTAGAGTGGTGCTTGGTTCGATCAGTTTGGAATCATGTTGACTGAAGACTATAGCGTTTAGCGATGAATCTCGCTTGTAACTGTGTCCTGATGATCATCGAAGACGTGTCTAGAGGCACCCAGGACAGCGTGGCAATCCTGCTTTCAATATTGCAAGCCACACAGGCCCTCATTCAAGAGTTATGGTTCGGGGTGTCATTTTTTTTGACAGCCGCACCCATTTGGTCGTCATTAGAGGCATACTTACAACACAGAAGTAAGTCCACGACATTCTGAAAACTGTTTTGCTACCTTTCCTTTTTCTTCGCTGGCCTTTTTCAGCAAGATAATGCCAGACCACATATGGGACGTGTTGCTATGATCTTCCTTACAGCCTTTAAAACACTTTCTTTTTTTCAACCATATCGACAGATCTTTATCCAACTGAGCATGTCTGGGATATGATGAACAGGCAATTGCATCTACCAGGGAATGTTAATGACCGGACCCGTCAATTGAAGCAAATTTTGCAAGAAATACCGCAGGAGATCATCAGAGGGTTTTATCACTCTACGCCCCACCGTGAGGCAACTTGCATCCAGGCTAGAGATAGAACACTTTATTGAGAGCGTTACTTTGTAACTATGTAACTTTGAAATAAATCACTCAATTTTTCGGAAAGTTTAATCATTTTCTATTCTGTACATAATCCTTCTATCCGCCAATTTTTTGCCTATATCGGACAACTTGTTCTTGGTGCGTTGTTCTATATTTTTTCGTTTTGTCATAGAGTGCATATTTATCCCATGCTTTTGAACTAAATAAGGAGAAAAGTAAGTACACAATTCCGGAAAATAAGTATAAACGATTTTAATTATTGGAAGTAAAGTTGGAAGAAGAATGCTAAGCTACTTTTAATATTTATGAATTATATATGAAGTGTCAAAGCATTAAATTACACAACGAATCTTAATGTATTGTGGAAAAGTAAGAGAAGAAATAGTTTCTAAACGATAAATAATATAAAGAAAGAATTTGAAATTATTTATATTATTATATCCCTATAACATAAAATAATTGAGAAAGTAATTTCACTTGATTTATTGATTTAATTTATCTTTTTAAATTTTTGCATCATATTTCATCCGATTGTACTCGCGTTGAACTATTGAAAGACATAAATATTAATTTAAGATAATAATTTAATTTTAAGTTAAATTTTATCTCGCGGGTGCCAGGTTCAATGATTATTAGGGAGAAAAATTTTCCCATTTTAAATACAATTAGTCATCCAAGCTTTATTTAATTTCTCGAACATAAATGGCGTAGTATATTTTGAAGTCATTAGTAAGCAGATGCATTCGGTGAGTAATCTTGAACAGGATACGAATCGCTGAATTAATCTTATCGATACGTATATGTTACAATTGCCCATGTATGCAGAATTTGGTACTGAGGCATATATGCCAGTGCTTCTCAAACTTTCGATTTTTATAACTCAGTATTCAATCATATTTTTCCTCGCCCCCTCCGTACAATATCAATGTATTGAATTCAATAATAATATACTTTAACGGTAAAGCTACAATACGAATTTAACCTCTTAAGCGTGACTAGCGTATATAAATGTCTCGCTCAGTAAAAGCGTTAATTGTCGTGGACGTATATAGAAGTCTTTCCAAAGTACGATCTTCTCTGTGCACTGATATTCATAAAATATTTTCAAAGGTTTTGGAATGCAATAAAATGATATTAACACTGTTCGCTAAGGATTTACGTAATTCCGTGAAGATTTTACTCATTTATTACTTTTCATGGGGGGGGGGGGGGGGGGGGCGTACGCGTGCCTACGTGGTAAACTGTGGCATTGGAGAGTGAATTGCGTAACTTTTAATAGGCAATTGACGGATTAATTATGAACCATGCAAATTATCAAGATTACTGTTAATTTGTGTATATAATTTTATACATGTCAAACCCATGGGGTCACTTGTAATTATTAAATTTTTCTTAACTTATTATTGTTAAATTAATTGTAAATTGCATTTTGCACTATTGCTACATTTATAAGTGTACTATATCAGTACAAATATATTTTGTTTACTTTAAAAATAAATTTTTTTTTAAAAAAATAATCTTTTGTTTTCGAGATTTTAATATGTTCGCGCACCCCCGTTGAGTTATCACGTGCCCCTCAGTTAGAGAAACGCTGACATATACAGTTCATTTTGATGCACAGAGATGGGCAATGCTTTCTCATATAGAATTTTTACTGACTTTTCTGAAAGGGAATCTAAAATTTATTTGATTAATTTTAGTATTATTGTGACGGGCTCACGCGTCTTTTCATTAACATGTCCTTTGGGTTCTTTGGGGCCAGAATTAATGGCAACTCTTTTCCAACCAAACCCAATAAGTGAAACGTGAAGGAAAGATGCAAACTAAGAAGCTTTTAAATATCAGAAGCTAGAGTAAGCGAGGTGGCAATTTAGGGAATGTTATGATAATCAATGATTCAAGCGTGAAGAGGTTTGAGAAAGATTAAGAGACAGCTAACAGAAGTTATTCCCGATATAGAGCCATTAGGGCAAGGTGCATACCATTGTATACTCCACTAAAGAAAAACTTCCATTAAGATTTGATTCGTTAAGGTAGGATTAACAATTAAATATTAGGATCTGTGATAGTATTGGGATTGAGTTTAGGCGAGTTAGTTATTGATAATGGTCCGGGTTACGTTATTTCGATATTATATATATTGTGTGTTTAGTCATCGTAGATTCTCTCCCTTATATATTATTATTATTATCTAATCTGTTATAGAGGTTTAAGTTTTAAGACCTTATTAAAGTCAAATTCAGATCATGACAGCTCCTAGTTCTTCATTTATTCCTACACCTCTAGCCCACGCTGATAATCAAGGAAAAGGGCACCCGAGGGGGGTAACTTCACATTATGTTAATAAATTATACTATTAACTTATTCTTCTATCGTTGGAGACCATACGCTAATATGAGTACAATAGGTATCTACACGTAGATCAAATAAAAGCAACTAATTCTTTAAATTAGTCTGGAAACTATGTGCTCGTTTAACATTTTTACCAATTTTTCTTCTGTAACTTGCCTAAGTTATTGATTTATATTATGTGGTAAATATCCAATTAAACTTCTGAATGCTTCACACTGTTTCAATTTACTGATTTATTAATTTAAGTTCAATTTGTTGATTTCTTCTTCTTTGGGATTTTTCTGAAAAATAGATTTATTCTTAAAATGTCAATTTTTTTAATTATAATTCTCAAAGCACTGCGTCAGTTCCCTTTATTTTTTTAAAAAAATAATAAGGGAAAAATAAGGTCTGACTTCATTTTATTTAATACTGAAAACTAAATACAAAATTAGAATTTTTAATACTTTTGTAGTTACAAATATTTACCGAAACGATGTAAATTTTTTTTTACCATACAACATATTCTATTATCAATATATTTGATAAAAGGCAATATTTTGAGATAAACTTGAAGATAAGGCTCTCCGAAACATCTCAAGAATCAATTGTTATAAGTCCCTGTAATTTATTCACGTGAGTGTTAGAAATCTATAACTTAATAAAATCCTGATTAACTCAAAGCAATTTCATTATTTCATAAGTATTTTATATAACAAAATTCTTCATATTAATGGATCGATATAAGGCTATAGCGTTTGTCCTTTGGATTTTATCTAACTGCTGTCACTTAAAAGCTACTGGCATAGGTCCTGGAATATGCTTTAATATATTCTGAAATATATTTTTAGTAAATGGGATATACGAATATAAGAAGGTAATATGTAATAGAATAAACAATTTTAAGCCATTTTCAAGTGTCGAAGACTACACCGTTTGCCGTACTCTTATTTTAAATTTAATTCCATTGCGCATCAGGATTTTGAAGCAAAGCTGAATTGAATATATTCAGCAGTCCAATTCTTCGGCCAGATAACAGGATAAGGATTTGGAAAAAAAAAAGAAAACATATATAATAAAATATCGCACATATATGCTATACGAAGAAAACAATTATGATAATAGGCTTATATGGAAATATACTTTGAAGTTTGAACAATGATCTCTTGAGTCTAGAGCCGCACTTAAACTGATTTTTCGCTTTTAAAGCATTCAAATTCTGGGTATTGCGCTCCTTACATATAATATCCAAAATGTAAAGAATTATAAGGAAACTACTGCGTTAGTAATTTTCTGAGGAAGATTTGATATGGTAATTTTTAACATGTTTTAAAAATTTATCGTAAAACAATGTATTATCTTACTAAATGTAATTTTAAACATTGACTTATATATTTTATTAAATATACTAATTTTTTCAAATATTAAGTAGGATGTCTGTTAAGAAATAATTAGTTCACTTATGAAAATTATCATATTATACATCACAAGAAAATCATTGTAAAACGCATTCATTAGCATTTCGTGAAAACATCCTAGAAAGCAAAGGGGACAATTTTCATTGTGTGAAGTGTGATTTGCTTAATGATGCTGCTATTTGAAGAATGATATAAGTGAGAAAAACAAATTAAAAAAATATTTAATGAAAGTCTGGTAAATATGAAATATAAATAGTTACTTTAATGAAGCGTTTGAAATTTACCATTCTTAGTGTCATCATTAGAAAAGTTGATTCTAACAAAATAAAAATCGTTTGGATGAAAAAGAGGATTTTGACACCACTAAATAATGGAAAAATATTTTGTTTATCAACTAAAAAGTCTTTCGTCTCATGAAATTTTGATACGTATCAGCAATTTAAGTAAAAACTTCACATGTCTCAGTTTAGAAAATTCTTAAAATAAACATTAATCCAAAATTAATGAAAATAAGGAAACATAACTTATATTTAGCATAAGTCTCAATTGGCTAAAAATATCATATCATAGAATTACGGTGTTCTGATGGCCTAATGGCGAAAAACTGTAAGAATTGAACTTGTGGTACCATACGGTGGTTGCCTATTTTATTATTCCAGCGTATTTAAGTTTGTTGCAACACATCACCATTTCTATTATGAAAGCTCGTAACACAGTGCTTCTCAAACATTCAATGTACTCGACCCACTATCTCATCATTATTTTCATCGCGCCTCCTTCCATACAATAACAATGTATTGTGAATTCAGTAATGCTATACTTTGACACTAAAGCTACAATACGACTTTAACCTCTTATGGGCCACCGAACGTATATAAACGTCTCTCTCAGCCAAAGCATTTTGGACGTATATATACGTCTTTCGGAATTACAATCTTTACTGTGAAATGCTATCCATAAAACTATTCCGAAGGCTTTGGAATGCAATAAAAGGATCTTGATATTGTTTGCGAACGATTTACTTATTTCAAAGAATTTGCTTTTTTTCCTTTTCTACCCCAAACCCAATAATACACCATATACGCTTGCCTACGTGTTAAATGGTCGCATTGGGGATCGAATCGGCATTTAAGGGCTTAATTATAAACCGTACATATTATCAAGATAATTGCTAATTTGTGCATATAATTTTATATATGACAAGTTCATAGGTTCACTCGCAATTATTAAACTTGAATTATAAAATACATTGCGCAGTGTAACGATATATTTATAAGTGAATTATATCAGTATAAATGTGTATTTTATTTTTTATTATGTCGGAATGTGTTTTATTTGTTTTCCTTCAGTAAATTATTTTTTTTTAAATCTTTTGTTTTCGACTTTTCAATAGGCTCGTGCCCCTTCATAGGATTATCATGCCCCTCTAGGGGGCGCGCCCCACAGTTTGAGAAACACTGTCGTAACATTTTCACAGCACTCCGCAACACCAGGTTCTGCCAGGGCATTCTAGTATTTTATAAGGGTAGATTTTTGAGGTTCTGTTAATAAACTTGTTCTTTAAACTTTTGTCTTTTTTCCTTCATTAAAAGCATGCTGTAGCTACTTTGTCTTAATTTTCACACTATAAATCAGAAATGGTTTGGGAAGCCTTTAATCATTTTATGAATTAGAAATTTACATTGAATTTCTGGAAGATATCAATTTATCTATATGATCATTGTGTTCAAACCTCTCCTAGGTGTTTCCACCTGGATATTTCGCTAGGGCAAGGTTTCTTTCAATCACTCAAATCTACCCAAGAATTGTTTCAAAAAGATAAAAAAAAGTAGTTGTGCCATGTCCTTTGGCCAAATAGAAGTTTAAGTTTTAATCCATTTGAAAAAAAAATTGAGTTACATAATGGCACAAAATCTATTTTTATCCAATGAACTAGAAGAGATCATTGTATAAAAATGGTACAATAATTTAGAAATTAAACTTAACCACCTGATAATTTCAATGAAAAGTAAAATTTTCAGTTTTGAGTAAAAGAAATGAAGAACCAAAATGATAATGTGTAATTTTTGTACTTTTTCCTTCTTTTGACACGTCATCTTAAAAATTTTTGGTGATATATATCTAAAATTTTTTCTTACATTTTCTGTTAACTTTTTATTTATTGTAGTGTTCAAAATTTTTAAACCAAATCATAATATCTTGTAATATCATACTTCTTGTGCTTAAATTATAATATTGGTAATTTCTTAACAAACTGTTTACACACTGAAAATAACTTTCTACTCAATAAACCTTAAATTTTTTTAGATATTAAACTATTCTTTTCTAGTTTTATACTAACAATCCAAACATGTTCCGAATTCATGCACATTTTTCAGTTTGTCCATCCAAGATTAAACACAACGTATTTCGAATTCAGTAAAGGGATAATATTATTATCTAGTGTATATATTCAAAAAAGAGATCATATTAGTTAGCATATAATCAATAAAGATATCAGATTCATTTGAATATTCTATAAAGTTACCCGTATAGCATTAAATATTAGGTAATCAAATGTTAAAATTACTCTCAAATCCATTCAATACATCTTTGAGGCATAACACAGAATTTAATATTATTGTGATAAAACTTTCTTAAAGCTTTAATTAAATAGTTTGCTTAAACCTGATTTGCTATTGTCTCTTTTTTAAAGATAATGTAATACAACAAGTTATTTTAATTCTGAACATGGGATTAAATTCTTTTTTTTTATGTGGTAACTTCTTTAGACTCGTTTTGCTGAAGAGTGATCTTGAATGAAGCGTCCGATTCGGGTGTGTAATGGCCATTTGGCTCCTGTCGGAAATCGTGCTCAAGTCGACAACGCGCGTTTAGTTTTGAATTTAAGTAATATCGCAATAGTTTTGGCGACATTATATGAAAGGAAGCACATGGTTGGCAGTTCAGCGCGTACAACAGATGGGGAACAGGGTGGTGAGTTATCTAGAACGTTGGCTTTGTTGCGATTGTACGTAAGTACCATATAAATATATCTATATACATAAAAAGGAATGTTTATGTGTGTGTATTTGTATGTCTCTTATGTCCTCCTAAGCCATTTATACGATTGCAATGAATCTTTGGGAAATGGTTGGATGCATGTCTGCGAAAGTTCTGAGTTAGTAAAACTATGTTCCGATAGATGCCCAAGTGACGTTGAAGGGGTTTAAGAGTGTTATAGTTAATTATTTCCCTTTTTAAACTATTAGACATACAGTCTTGAAATTTAACAAATTGACTTTTCTCATGGAGTACAGATAAGGTACAAAATGAGCTTTATGAAAAACGACTCCCATGGAGCATTGCGGGGATTAAGGGAAGTTAAAGATAAATATTCCTGGTTTTGAAATATTAGACCTACAAATTTGAAATTCAATAGGACAATTCCTTTTATGGAATAGAGTTCCTCAAAGAACGAATTTTACGAAAATATGTCCCCAAGGGGTGGTGTGAGGGCTTAATTGATGTTGAGATAAATATTTCCGTTTTTGAACTATAAGACCTACAGACTTAAAATTTGGCAGTCGTGTTCCTTTCGTAAAATAATGATGCGTGACCCGCAAAGGGGGTTGGGAGGGGTCAGTGGGGCATTAGAGATAAATATTCCCGTTTTGGAATAATTAGACCCTCATACTAGAAATTTGGTAGGCATGTTCCTTTTATGGAGTAGAAATTAGCTGAGAAAGGGTTTTACCAAAATCACCCCCCCCCAAAAGGGTTTGAAAAGGGTTAAGTGTCATTATAGATAAATATTCACGTTTTTTAACAATTAGACCTGTAGATTTGAAATTTGGCTGGTATATTCTTGTCAAGAAGTAGATAACCATCTCAAAAAAGGCATTTACGAAAATTAAACACGAAGGGGATTGCGAGGGATAAAAGGTGTTAAAGATAAAAGAAAATTCCATTTTATCGAATTATTAAACCTAGATGTGAAAGTTAGCTGGCATGTTTCTTTCATGGAGTAGAAATCCTCTAACAGAGGGTTTTGCAAAAATTGACAACCAAGAGGAGTTGCGGGGGCATTTTAAATAAAAAAGAATTCCCTTTTATGAATAGCTAAACCCATAAACTTGAAATTTAGAAAACCTACTACTTTTGTTGAGCAAAGATCTGACAAGAAGGACGTTTTCAAAAGTCAACCCACATGGATGTTAGGGGGCATTATAGATTTTAAGAAAAAAATCCCTTTATTCAACTATTAAACCTACAGATTTTAAATTTGGCAAGTCTTATTTTTTGTTGTGAGCAGAAATATGCTAAGAAAAACTTTTTTGTTTAATTTGCAATTCATTTAAATTTAAAAGGTTAAAAAAATAAATAAAAAATATTTTTTCCCTTTAATCTTTATTGCTTTATTTTTCAATTCACCCTTGCGAAGAAAATAATTAGACTATTTGACATTGAATCGTATATACTCATATGTAAATATATAAAAATACATAATTGTTTAAACATTGTCCTTTAAAGAAAATGAATGAAGTAAAAAAATTCACCGAGATGAATGGGGGTACGAAATAGAGAACTACTTAACGTCGTATGCGGAAATGTCGTAAAAGAAAAGTAGTACATCCGGGCAATTGCATTCTCTTGCCCAGAATAAGTTAGAAGTTTTCACTTCTATGGTGTGGTCATAAGCACACACACCAGGGCCGGCTCCAGCAGTTTTGCCGCCCCGGACAAAAATGAAAAATGTCGCCCCTCTCTCAAAAGCAAAAAGTTATAATTAAAAAAAATGTTCACATAGATACACAAATTTAAAACTAATAATTCTTGCGAACAAATAGGCAGCATTACACAATATTATATATATACATACAAAATAATTCAAAATCAAGGATATAATTAACTGTTATTATATATATATATATATAATTCAAACGAGTAAAATGTAAAAGAAGGAATCGTTTCAGCATGCCAATTTTTTCTAAAAAGAGTCTGCTGATGGTGGGAATTGCAAAAAATTATTTTTACCTTATAGTAACTACACTCGACTAAAATAAAACACTTCCTGCAACTGTTTATCTACAAAAAACTGTTATTATCCCTGTCCCCTTTTGGATAGTTGACAACGGACGTCGTATGGATGAAAGGAATGTCAGTGCTGTCTCTACTCCGAGATAGGGGAACAGTTACTAGAGAAAGATGTGTAAATTATCAAATTTCGGGATTGAACATATACTCACGCCTCTAGCTTTTAAGTTTCAACATAAAAGAAAACTGACATTAAACATACAGAGTACAAAATAAAATGTAAGATACAATAAAAGAAATACCGAATTCACACTCAATAGTGTTTCGGAAAATATATATATCAAGTTTTTTGCAATAATATATATATATATATATAATTATATATATAAATAAAGCTATTCAAATTAGTTAGGATTAAAATTCTGAGATTGATAATAGTTTATTACTATAAACTTAAATATTTTATTGTTATAGTTATCTCCATAATCTAATATTAGATTAGAAATTACTTACTATTATTTTATTCATATTTACTCTGGTGTTATTATAGTTATGCTATAATATGCAACTCTTATTAATTTTAATTCCATTCTTTTTATTCTTTTGTTAAGTGCTACATTTAAGCCATTCTTTTGATTTAAATCTGTATTTGGGTATAGAATCTGGCAACAAATTAATGTGTTTGCACTCAGATTTAGCGCGGGCTTTGCATTTGTTAGTGCAATTTTTAGGTAAGTTACCTCTATCTTGTAATGGATTTAGATATTTCTATCCATTATTTCCTATTAGTTTTTGCTCAGTGTTATTTACAAAAAAGGGGGAAGGTTGGCTGGCCAAAATACATGTTGAACCCCACTTTTATATAAATTATTTTTATATAATAGCTGTCCTAAGTCAATAATGTTCATAACACTGCAGCATCCATTTTATATTTATAATCTCGATTACTCTTGTCCTTGATTGTGTAATTTTCCTGCTGTCTATGTGTTTGTCGAATGTTATTGTTTGGATGTTATCTCTTGTTTGTAGAGAATTGGCCTATATATATATATATATATATATATATATATATATATATTTCAAATTCAATCCAAATGCCGCCCTTAAAATTTGCAGTCCCATGCAAGGGTCCGGTTTGGCCGGCCCTAGAGCCGCCCCTGCACACACACAATTTTTTATTTTAAAGTGTGACGGCGGTAGCTTAGTAAACATGCTTATGAAATCATTGTCATGGTGCTGCCTAGCTATATTGTTTTAAGTCCCAATGCGACTGAAGGGCCACCGTGCAAAGGAGCTGATACACATTAAATCGGTCGAGTCTCAGGTACCACCCGTTCATGGGATGTGGATTAGGAGAGGGGTTCCAGATCAAGCGTCCTTATTCAACTATGGTTCGAAATTATGAGGACATTCACCATTGCTTCAAAGTGCGACGTTAGTAATCCCTCACTCGTTAATTCTTAAGCTAATATTAAATCTTAAATCCAATGCATATAAAATATTCCAATTAAGAAATGAATTATTTAATAACTTTCAATATCTTCTGGAAGTTACTAAAGCCTTTATTAATCTAGTTTCGAAGTATTTTATGTAAATTATATATATATATATATATAGATGGTATTCCAAAAAAATATTTTTTGTTAAGGCAGTTAAAAGTATTTTCTAATCAAACACTCTCATTATTAAAATTATTACATTATTAAATTTCCAAAATTATCATAACTTTTTTACAGTTTAAAAAACAATATTACAAACCAACTCTTTTTTCCTATTTTAGAAATTGTTCTTGCTTCACCCCATATAAAAGAAAAACTCGCATTTAATGATTTAATATTTTAAGATCTAATCAACTTTCATCTTATTTGTTTTAATTTTAAAACAAAGCAAAAAATAGTGAATAGATACAATCGCAGATATATTTTTCTTGTTACTATCCATGCACACTTGATGCCAAATATTCGATAAAAAAAGACCGAGAAACAAAAAGAAAGTTTGCATTGTACTTAATCCATGCCGAAGGAATGATTGGTCGTTATCTGGCACTATCTCGGTTAGGAATGGTGCTTTACGATGCTTCCTGTGTCTACTAGCAATCAAAGTAACGGCTTAGGCATTGAAATTCAATTCCGAGGAATAGCGCACAAGTTTTACCCGTCCTTTCTTTTTCCGTTGGGTTCTAGATAATAAGCTGTTCTGTGCTTTACTTGTCTTCCGTTCGGACCGTGGAGATATTCGAAACAGTACAGTGATATTCTCAATATCGGGATTTTTCTTCCATCCTATTATTGTTTTAGAGTATTGTTTGGTATATTGTTAGAAAGAGATGTATTGTGTTTGCGGTTTGTTTTTCTTTGAGATAGTGAGGTCTCTGACATTATGATAGTTTTTATTTTTATTTTTGTTAATATAAACAAATAATTAACTTTCATTGCATTACTGCTTTTTTCGTCATTGAATTTTATCAAGAATGATCAAAACCAATCATTAAAACCAATAATTTTTAATATTTTGAAATTCTGAAGGAAATAATTGCTTACTCTTTTTAGTAAATGCAAGGAAAATAAAACTGTGTTAATAATTATAAAGAAAAATATGTATATTGCGAACCAAATTCAACTATGGCAATTCTTGAAAATGTTTTAAATTTTGAAGTTATGTAAAATCCAGCGAATGGAGAAATTGCTTAAATTTTATTGACAAATAGAATAATTTCCACTTAAATAAGAGTATATATACTGACACACACATTTGTTTCATTTGGGGAAGAGATTTATTTATGGTACATAAAAATGAAATTTTCTAAGAAATTATGAAAAACTCATTTTAGAAAGTTATGTAATATTTCATTTAAAATGATTTGGAAGGTACTAAATTTATTAAAACTTGATGTTTTTCCTGAAATGTATTTAATATGATTTAAAACTTTATAAAATGTATAACTATGCATTAGTAAACGAAATTCATTTTAGTTGATAAAAAATAAAATATATATATACGTACTAAGCAAATGACAATTATTTCCAAAACACATGCGCAAAATAAACATGTTCTTTAATTCCATTCACATAAAAATTAAAACAGGTAATTGGATATTTATTTTAAATTTCATGATTGCTCCTTTATTCCGTTAATATAAATAGCATACGATTTTATTTTATGGTTGTTCTCATCATCATAAATCTTTTTTCAATAACTTTTAATTGATAATCAAAGGGAATATTTTCAGAAGAGAAAGAAAGTATTTATCAACTATTTAAAAATATAACAGAGTATTAGTAGAAGTTATATTGCATCTATAAATTTGACGGACATGGCCAATATGTTTAGCAACAGATCATAACTCATCTGATATGATATTCCGCACAGGAAGTATATTGGAGTTCTAAAGGACAGTAAACACTGCTACCTACTCGGCAAATCATTTATTTTAAGATTGCAACATAAATCGCGAAAGTTAGAGCCAAATTCTGGAAATATTTTTCTGTGCAAATTATCAATATTATAAGAATTTTCTCAGTTTTACTTTTGATAACACTTCTACTAAATTGTTCAAATTGTTTAAGGTATCTGACTACGTTCGGAACCGTGATTTTGCAAAAGCGCATAAATGGATAATATTTATGATATTTAGTTTCACTTAGATTAGAAAATGTAAGTAAAATTGTTTTAAGATTAGTATTACAATAAAAAATTATTTAAGTACACTATTTTGACAAAAAATGAACATAGAATGACCCCTTTTCAAAATATTCTCCTTTTGTGAAAAATGCTTCTATTTTAATAATATTTTGCTTGTATATAGCTCAAAAATCTGTACAGAGGCTCAACTAGAATTTTTGAAATATATAACTTATAAGAGGGTTTATCCATGTTTTACGACAACAGAGGGGAGAACTTTTAAGAAAAAAACGTGGATAATTATTTCCATGGGTTGTAACTCTGAAAATAATGTGAATTTTTCAAAAATCATAGTTGATCCTCTGTACAGACGTCTGAGCTATAGACAGGCAAAATATTATTATAATAGAAGTATTTTTCACAAAAGGAGAACATTTTGAAAAAATGCTTATTCTAATAATTAGGTTATTTAAATAATTTTTGCTGTCAAAATGTCTTTAAAACAATTTTATACATATATTGTAATCTAAGTGAGACTAAATATCATGAAAATTATCCATTTATATATGCGCTTTTTTAATATCACTGTTCCGAACGTCGGATACCTTAAATGTTCCATGACATACACACACAATCTCTTTCATTAAGTTTGCTGTTTTTACATTTGCATCATCTAGTGTGTGTTTGTGAAGTATTAGCTCAGAGTACATCTTGTATGTAATGCACATATCTATTTTAATACAACGCGCTCCTTGGTTTGAGCTGTTAAATGCACTTTATAGAAGTTAATTTATAAGCACTCTATATTTTAACTTTAGACATTAAACTTCTATTTATAGGTATGTAAGCAGGATTGCTAATATATATTTTTTTACCAAGGAAAATATTAGTATTTACCAACAAACGATATACGAAAATCTCTAGTCTACTGTTATTAAAAACCAAAATTCTAATTATCATGGACATCTACAATTTATTTTTGATACAATATCAACAGCTGGAAATTCTGACTCCAAGATATATGGCAGTATGGGATTTAGTGGAGATGGTAAATAGTTTTATAGCAGAAGTTGCGTTTTCAACTGACATTTTGATCGGATTGTGAAGGCTATCATTTTTGTTCCGAAAAAGTGTTTAATGAAAAAAGGTAAGTATGTTATTTTTTTTGTATATGTTAATAAAGACATTAGAAAAAGATTTGCGTATTTATTTTAAGTAAACAATGTATATAATTCCTATTATAGTTGAGTAACTCTGTGGGTTTTTTTCAGTACCGACAGCACTCTGGGTGATAGAGCAAGAACTTGTTTACGTCCGTGTAACTTGTTTTTTTTTGTTGTGTTGTAGATTCATCACTGTAGTGGAATAGACTTATGCTATGTTTGGCATTTCTTTAAAGCTTAATTTGCTTATTTTGCGATTTTATTGTTTTATCTTGTTTTTTAAAAAAATTTGAATCTGACCTTGTTTTTTTTTTGCCACACCAATTAAATGAAATATCTTTTTTTATTTTAAAAATTAACAACATTTTAATTTCTTTACGTGTAACTGAGATTTAATAATATTTGGAGATTTTCAATGTGCTATTATTATTATTATTTTTCCTTTCCTTAGAAAATCTAGAAAAAAGCAGCTCAGTCTTCAAGAGGCTTTGGATTTATTATAGAACCTACAATCTGAAATCATTGATGTATTAACAGGTGATTTTTCATATGAAGAAGTCCCAGCTAATAATCTGCTGGAATTTTCGTTAGATTCTTAAGATGACTATCAAGAGACTGAACAAGACTCAATGTGCAATAGTTGATGTTAAAAATACAGCATTTCCTACCCTAGGATGCAGTGCTTTAAAAACTCAAAACGCACAGCGTGTAAAGAATTTTTGTGTAGTAATGAAAAAGAAAACTGTTTCTTTGAATGTCATCAAATTAAGTTTATGTGTAAAAGTGGTTTTTACGTGTAAAAAAAATAAATAATTTTTAAAAATTTAATAATTTTTGAAAAACAAATATTTTGTACTCTAAAATATTAGAGTTCTCTCGTTATTTAGCCTTTTTAATAGTTAAAACACCGTTACGAAGGTCATTCGGTCTTTTCATATTATGAGAATATTTTAGACCAGTACTTCTCAAACTTTCAATATTTGCGACCCAATTTTCAATCATAATTTTCATCGCCCCCTCCAAATAATAACAATGTATTGAATTCAGTAATACTATACTTTGAAACTAAAGCTACAGTACGACTTTAACCTCTTAAGTACCACTGACGTTCATAAACATCTTGCTCAGTCGAAGCGTTAATTCCCCCGGACGCATAAATTCGTCTTTCTGAAGTACGATTTCTTTTGTGCCCTTCTGTTTATAA
>BMAV01001302.1:288530-364301 GCA_019973955.1 Trichonephila inaurata madagascariensis | reverse complement strand
AAAGAAACACTATCGAATACTCTTGAATGCAAATTATTTTCTGTAAGCTTAGTGTGGAATTAACTTTCCTTGATGTCATTGACGAAAAATTAAGATAACTCCGAGTCATGACTGACAGTTCAAACAAAACAGGAGGTATATTTCACTTGGTAAAAGTGTTTCCTCTGACTGTAAATTCTTATTTTAAAATTTTATTGAAAAATAAATAGAGTCAATGGTAAATACTACTATTTTTGTTATTGTTCTCTACCTCAGTTTTAATTCACAAGAGATTTTTCCTAGAATTTATTGAAACATAAATCCCTATATCATCGCCAAAATGTATAATGCGCTACTTTCATGTCACTCATTATTACAATGGAATAAATTATTTTATTTATATTTATCAAAAAAAAAAAAAAAAAAGAGCATATCCATTATCAAATATAGTACCTTTTAAACATTGATGCCTTATATGGATTAGATTTTAATGTCATACTTAAAAATTCTTCCTATGTACAAACTTTTCGACGAAAAGTGTATTTCAATTCCACCATAGTGTAATAAGATCAATTATACACAAGTGTTATATTCAATATACTGTTTACAACATAGTTAAAAAAATTGTGAGTGAAGGCTTTAGTTTTTGAGATCCTGGTAGGTTTATGGCTGAATCAATAATTTGACGCTAGAGAATTCCGTAATCAATAATCGATACTAATGGAATTTTCTAATTTGAAAAAAAAATAAATGCAGTTGTTTCACTTTAAGATAATCTACGCTTTGGAATCTTAATGCAGTGCTGATGTAAAAGTTTCAAAAAATTAAGTACTATACTGCTCGAATGAATTGGAACAAACATTTTTTTTCCTTGTCTGAGTTAGTATGAGAGTACCAGTTATATCCCGAACCATCTCAAACTTGTTATAACTGCCCAGAAGTAATGTGAGGGATCGACCTTGACTATAACTTACTCGTTTGATTAGTTTGAGTAGATTAGGAGTTCAATTGTGAGCCTTACAGTATGGTAGCTGGTGATTGTAATTTTCGTTCTACGTAGTATGTGTTACTTTTGCTTGTTCAGAAATGTATATTTCTCTGAGAAAGCGCTCTGAATTAATTGGTCTTAATGAACACACTTCTATGACTATTAGAGATAAAGCTACTAAAGTTGCTGTGGTCAAATCAAGTGTTTCATGAATTTTAAGAACATTTCAAGATTCCTGATCATCGTCTTTAAAAAGAAATAGAAAATTTGGGTTCAAACGGAAAATTACTCCAATAACTGATAAAATTCTAATAATCAATAGCAAAATAAATCAAATTTAGACAAACACAGACGTTTTAAGGGATTTATTGGATTATGGTGTTGAAGTGAGTACCTTATCTGTACAGTAAAGTGTTCTGGAAGTTAGCCGTAAGACATCAAGACCGAGGAAAAATCAATTTCTAACTTAGATAACGATGAAAAAGCGATTAGCATAAGCCAAAAACACTATTCCTGTTCTGTTAACGACTAGAAGAAGGTGATCTTCAGGGATGAAACGCATTTATTTGCTTAGTTAGATGAAGTGAAGTTGAAACTCTTTTCTGCCAGATCATATTCAACAGACTACAAAAAAACACCCTTTTAAACAGATGTTTTGAGGCTTTTTCACAACAAATGGCGCTGGAAGCTGAGCTCCTATTGAAGGCATGATGCATTATATCAAGTACATAGAAATATTATGCAGCAGAATTGTTCCATCCATGGAAACATTTGTCGGAACATTTCAACATGATTTGGCTTCTCGTCCCAATTCAATTTTTGGGCCAGACTTTTATGCAGTAAAATAAAATAAAAGTGCTTTATTGGCCACCAGAACTAAATCCTATTGAGAATTTATGACATATTCTCAAGAATCGATTAGCTAAGATGAGTTGCACGACAACAGAACAAATGATTGAAAAAGTTCTATACAAGTGTGATTCTACGATGATTAAGTTAAGAACATGTGCACTGCACTAGTGGAGTCAATACCAAGACGAGTTGAAGAGGTCATTTCTGTTATAAGAGAGCATACTTCATACTAATATAGATATTTTTTCTGTCTTCTTAAGGAATGCAACGATTAAAAGCTAAGGTTTTAGAAAAAGTCGTTTTTTACCATTTGTCTCAATTAATTTGAACAGTATAGTATTCTATAATCATCTTTAACGTATGATATTTATTGAAAAAGTCAGTTCATAAATAATTTTAGGTTATTGATGATTAAGCAAACACATATTATTTGGGCTTCGCTTTTTTATGCCAGGAGATAATTCCAAAGGCGTGCTATATTTGGGAGTCTGTTTTCTTTTCATAAATGGAAACGAATTATTCACCGCAATTCATCCGTGAAATAACGCTACACAACTATCAGAGAAAGTCTTATCTTAAGGTATCCGAATACGTATGGAATTGTGATTTTAAAAAAGGGCATAAATGGATACTTTTCATGATATTTAGTGTCACTTAAATTAGAATACATGTATAAAATTGTTTTAAGGACATTTTTTGACAAAAAGAAAATTATTTCAATACAATATTTTGGCAAAAAGAATAAACTTTTTTCAAAATGTTTTCTTTTTATAAAAAATGCTTCTAAAATAACAATATTTTGTGTGTGTGTGTGTATGTGCTTATATAAAGTAAAGACTTCTCCAGAGAATCTGAACTTTTTTTTTTCAAAAATTCCCATTATTTTTTGAGTTACAACCAATTAAAATAATTATCGGCGTTTTTTTCTGAAAATGTCTCCCCTCTGTCGTCGTAAAAAAAGGATAAACCTAAGTTATATATTTCAAAAATTTTAGTTGAACCTCTGTATAGAGGTCTGAGCTACATACAGGCAAAATATTATTATAATAGAAGCATTTTTCACAAAAGGAGAATATTTCGAAAATGGGTCATTCTATGTTCATTATTTGTGAAAATATTGTACTTAAATAATTTTTTATTGTAATAATATTCTTAAAACAATTTTATATACATTTTACCTTTTCTAATCTAAGTGACATTAAATATCATAAATAAAGTCCATTTATATGATTTTGCAAAATCTCGGTTCCGAACGTAGTCGGATACCTTAAAGAACTATTTGACAGTCTAAGAAAATTGGATTTAGCGATATGGGCTATCCGAAAAAAAATGGAAGCTTAACCCCTTAACCGCAGGTTAAATGTTACGTGATTCACTCTTCATAGCCCTCGTCGTTCTCAAAGGCACGCGCATGTGGTGTATTTGAGAGAAAATAAAAGGCATAACTAAGTAAATGTTTTTCTGAAATAAGTAAATCCTCCTGAAACACTATTAAGGTCATTTTATTGCATGCCGAAGTCTTCGGAATAGTGTTACTGATAGCAGTGCAAAGAAAAAAATAGCATTTTGGAAAGACATATATATACGTCCGGGGCATTCACCGCACCGGTTGAGCGAGACGTAAACATGCGCGTCGATAATTGAGGGGTTAAGCACGGTATTGATTTATATTAAATGATGAATCAACCGAATGACCATTCATGTCAGATATTTAAGTATGCATTAATTTATGAGAAGACTATTCAAATTAAAAATTTAGAAGTTAATAATAGATCAAAAAACTTTCAAATCAAGCTAAAGGGAGGATTTTGAGCCTCGATGGATTTAATGTACATTCGCCCCTCAGAAACTCATGGTTTCAGCGTATGTGAACAACGCTGGCCACGATTTCATGATTATGACATCATGGCAACTGTGGCCACAATTAAATCTGGAATTTTAAGGTAATATTCTATTTCATAAAATTGTTTCCTCTGACAAAAATGATAAATTCCTTTTATTTCTTTATTTTTTGTTTAAAATAAAAAGATTACACTTACGTCTACAACGAAAAACGTATGCAAATTCTTAATTAAGAAATTTTAATAAAAACAGCCAGAAGCTTTTGTGTGTGTGTGGAAGAATCTATTTGATTCTCTCTGTAACACAAAATATTAACTCTCGATATATATATATATATACATAAAATTCACGTGATACTGTATTACATAAGTTTTATACATAAGATATAATTAGTAAAAAGGAATCTTAGAAAATTGAATTTTACTGAAGAGGAGCACCAAGAACAATTTGCCTAGGGGTCCCACCCTACCTTTCAGCGCTTATTAGAAAATGCCACTTTCGTCATTGATCGTGATGCTGTACAATTATCTGTCGTAGGAAAATGATGAAATTAGGAATTTCATTGAATCCCTAAGGAATATGATCATTTCAAGCAAAATGTTAAAATAATGCTTCTTTGAGGTCATTTCCCTTATGTTAGTAAATGATTTCATCAATTCCCCGCTGTTTTAGTAAAATGATGAAACAAACAAATCAGCCATTTTTTTAAGGATATGGGGTTCATATTTAGGGGATCGAAAGTACTACCTGTATGGTTAGGAAGTACAAGGACTCAACTCCCCCCCAAGTGTCTCCCCCTCCCTCGGACAGCATTTTGCAAATGCAAATCCTAACTATTTCATTTGATCATTTCACTGAAACAGCTCAGGGTTTGATAAAACCACTTACTTTCATCGTGGAAATGACCTTGAAGAGACGTTATTTTAATATCTTGCGTGAATTGATCCTATCCCTTAGGGATTTCATGAAATTCCCAATTTCGTCATTTTCCTGCTACATATCCAGTAATATTCTGAAGCATTCATATGGTCCTTAAAGGGAAGGTGGACTATTAAAACTAATTTCTTAAATTGTTATCTTAATCAGTTGAAAATTGAATCAATATAGTAAATGATTATTATATTTCATTTAAATATATTTTTTTAAAAAAAAAAAACTATTGCAAACTGATTTTTTTTTTGAAAAAAATTAAATTTTTAAAATTGTTTTTAAATATGTTCCTTGCGCATTAGTTTTTAAGATACGTTCTTAATTTTTGTTTTATACATAGATGAGCTGCAACAAAATATATCTGTGCATGGATTCTAAGTTCAGAATAAAATTTGATGACAAAAAAAAAGATAAATTTTCTATATCATATGAAATATTTCACCAATTATCAGACATCCAAAGTATTCAAAACAACACAAAATATGATTCCTTTAATTCTTTAGAAAACTAATGCACACATTTGTGAATTATATCATCTTACGTAAGTTGTGAACATTTCAAAGAGATATGACATAATTTGAAACGCAAGGAGCATTTTACGTAACAATGAAAAGGGAAAATTTATAAACTGAGAAAAGTGCATTTTAAACACTTCTTTGAGTAAAATAAAAAACAATAATAAGTAATTTCAAATTAAAATGACAATGACTTTGACAGAATTATTAAATGAATTATAAGGAATATTCTTAGTATAAAAAAAATCAAAATCGCAATTTTAACTAAAATTTAACATTTTGAAGGTCCACCATCCTCTTAAGTCGCCAAAAATGGTTAACAACAGGGGCGCAAAGCTGCCAAATTTCCTGATTACAAAATATTGAATGAAAGAGCAAAACTAAACACATGTAAATTACAGTTTTACAATTTGAGCAATGGGTATAAAAAGTTGTATAATTTATACAATGGGGCTGGCCCACCGTTAGGTGGGGGAAGTACTCTCCTCCCCAATAAATTAAAAAAAATTAAACTGATTAGATGTTTAAATGTTCATTGATTAAAAGAATTTAATTTGATTTTCTCTTGTTTTTTCCTCCTTACTGATCATTCCGAAAATATTTCTAAGCGCTAAAAAAGACAAATGAAAGAAAAAATGATGTAGTATTACTTTAAATATCTTGATGATAATTCAGTGAATGATTATTTAAATACCAAAGAATGAAAATAAAAGCAATGTCTCTTTTGAAAAATGATTATTTCCACTCAATGAAAAATGCATTATCACGGGAATTTCGATCATAAAATCTTGAATAAGATTCTTTATACAACAGCCAAAGACGTGATGGGATATTATGTCGGGCATGATATATTAGGTAATTTTGTGACATTTTCATTTGAGTATTATAATTATCAGTAAAAAGCGAAAAAAATGAGATCTGTTTCCATTTAAATGCATTTTGAAAGAATAGTAACCAATTTTTGAAAGTATCATAATGTATTGTTAGAAGATAACTTTTTGAGAGATATATATAATTTTTTTATAACTGTCTTGAAAAATAAATAGCTCTTCTTAGCTCATAAGATGCTATATTTCATTGATTAGCATTTTATCGTTCTACAAAATTTGATGATTTGAATTGAACTCTTTCGTTATCAGTGTATATCTTTGAAGTTTCCTGTGTAATATTTACTCAATATAAAATAATTTTTTTTTTAAAAATTATATGTAAAAGTAATTGAAATAATGGCAATTTGTAATCAGATAATATCAGAATTTGAGCGTGTTCATTCTAAAGTATAAATTTGATAGAGATATTTAAGTATAAATTCTGAAACATACTAAAATGTATTGAATGACAGGTGGTAGTTATATATTATAGTTTTTTTCAGGAGTTAATACTTTTAAATACACAAACTTTTGAGCAAAAACTCATGTCAGAGTCATCTCATGCAATTTAAAGTAGAGAATTAAGAAGCAAAGAGAATATACAAAATTAAAAAAAAACTAGGAAACTGCAACTTTTTTAATAGTTTTTCTTTACATAAATCTAGTATTTGTTTGTACGATGAAAAACATACATCTCGAGGTTTTAATAGAACAGTAAGAATCGACCACTTCCGTTTTATGTAATACTACACTGGTATTAAAAATTAAAAGAATTTTGAAATTTGATAGAGTATCTCTTTTTTTTTATTTTACAAATGTCACACACTACAATATCAACTATGTCATTAGTGCAATTGCTCTCTAATATTTGACTGATTGTCTCTAGAACTGCACAAATTTGAATGAAATTTGGTATGCACAAAGGGCCGATAGAATACAAAAAATAATCAGTCTTTATAATACACACGCATTATTGAGCATAACCTTCGTCGGAGCCAGAAGGTGTGAAACGGAAGTTTCAGAATAGAGCAAAAAATTGGGTTTAAAGGGAGTATGGCACATTCTTACGGATATACAAGCCACGCTATGTGATTTTATTTTGGAAATAAGGAAGTTTATAATACCCTATTAAGGTAATTGGTAAAACTATTTCAGCAACGATGTTTTCAGACTTTGAATAGTTCTCGGAGAGAGTGGGGAGGGTGATGAAATTGCCTTCCCCAGAGCGTCAAAGACATGCTCTATATAATTAATGCCTGGCAATCTGGCTGTCCAATCCATCCGCCTAATATACTCACTTTCCAGAAATTCGTAGGCTAGGTAATCTCTATGTGACCTCACTTTGCCATTAATTAAAATGAAATCAGGGCCAACTGCACCATTTAAAAGACGAACAAAGGACTCCAATATGCCTCACAGAAATCACAGTTTCTCTTTCAAAGATGTGTAGCTGTGTACGGCCATCCAACATGACGCTTGCACAGATCATCAAGCCTCCGTTAATAGATTTCTTGGACATTGCAGGGCAGGTAGTGGGGGTCTCTGGTTATCTCTATAGAAAAGTACACCAATAATCAGTAGCTAGTCTGAACCGAGACTCAGCTCTGAAGAGAACAATCATCCCCACTGGTCCATGCTCCAATCTCTATGGTCTCTGCCCCTGTTAAATGTACTCTCCTGATAGCAGAATTTATCGGCACCCAAACATCGCCTTCTTAAAAATAGCCTGTGACCGTGGTAGCCGAGTGGTATACGTATCGGACTGTGGCTTGCCACGTCCCAAGTTCATGCCCAGTACCACTAAAGCCCGCCGTGTAGGGCAGCGATGCACGTTAAATCTGTCGAGAGCTGAAACGTCCTCCCGCTGGTGTGGTAGTTAGGAGAGGGGGGTGCCAGCTCAGGTGGTGTCCACGTCACTTGACCATGGTTCAAAATTACGTGGTCCGTCGCCAAAAGCCCTCGTGTTTCTGAACAGTGCGACGTTAATATTCAATCAATCAATCAAACTTGAAAATAGCCTTCCCTCTCATGAAGTCTTCTGGAAACGGTCACTCTTGAAACTCAATTGCTGAATGCTGATTGCTCGAGCTTAAATGATGAAGCACCCCTGTTACACCTCACTAAACTGGACAAATGGCGATCTTATCTGACCGTTGTGACTCTTAAATGACCTTGACCAGGTTTTCTCACGACGGATCCGGTACCCTGAAGCAGTTTCCTTTAAGTTGAACATGATACTGGGCGTTAAATTGAATTATTTTCAAATCTGAATTGGAGACTGCCCTGTTTCAAACCTACCTACAATTTTCCCCACCACATTTCATCATCTAAACGTTGGTGGTAGTTCATTTTTACTGGTTGAATTTTAATTTAACCGATTGCTGTGTAAAATACACCAAGAAAACCTGCGAGCTGTACTAGCGAACGAAATGCGGATTTTGGCAAGTGCACATATAAGTTGCTTTTATCGATTAGCTCCACCCGTCCTCACACAAATACGCTTGTTTCAAAGCAGTATTTTTAAATTTTATTCAATACTTTTCATAAAATTCGAAAAAATGTGCAGTCTTTTATTTTTAAATACCAGTTTATTTGTTTGTAATACTTACGAAACTTTTAACAAAATTGCGAAACATATTTGCTGTATTTCTGTGAGATGTGCTAACATATTATTAGTCAATATAAATGAAAAGATGGTCCAAATAAAGAGTGATAAACATTTTAATTTTAGGGACTTAATAAAAGTTCTTCTGGTTATGTAATATATTTTAAGAAAGATTTTTAAAAATCTATGTTTTTGTTAAATATAGGAGTTATATACAAGATACATATTAATTAAACTTAATTATTCTTTTTGATGAAATTTATTCAGTCATTTTTCCAGATTTATTCAGTCATTTCAGTCAGAAACTATTTGCAGAAAGATTGATGGAACGAGTGTGCAAATAAATATAACAGAAAAACATATTTTGTGCTTCCTATGTGTAATTAAAGAAAAATGTGATATTCATAATTGGGTGCAATATTCAAACAGCATTTCATAAACTTCAAGCATTTCTTATTCTTCATCAACGCGTATTATTTAAAAATCGTTTTTAAAGGTACCAAAATGATAAATTCTTGTCTGCTTATACATGCTTATAAGTACCATACTAACATTCTAAAAGCTTAAAATGGCACACATTATTTTTCCAAAAGCACAGATCAATTGGATGCGAACTAAAAGACAAGTGTTCTTTCACATGGAGAGAAATATATATCACCCATTTATTTTAAAGAGATGTGAAGAAGTCTGAGCAAATACCTATAGATCGTCTTAAATTGGAAGATTAGTGAAGTCTCTCTTTAGGATGTTTAAATATTTTTATAAATAATGCTTGTTTTTTCAACAATTCAACTTCTAGTATTTTTTTTAAAAATAGAAGATTTTGAAAGATATTTACATTTATTGAAATTCCAAATGTACTGGATTGCTTCGATAAAAAATAAATTCAATATAAACTTAGACATATAAATTACAGACAACTCTAATCTTAAACTTACTTTATACAACCAAGTTATTGTTTCATATATAGTTTATAAGTCTTTAGATCTTGAAAAAGAGTGAATATATAAATATGTCATTTAGTTATTTTTCCAATACCAATGTCCGGTTACATTTATTAAAATTTTACAGAGAAGCAAAGATTTACGCGTTAGTGACAATTATATATAAACTTTAGCTAGAAATGTTTTTTTACGCATTTCAAAGAAAAAAAAAGAAAATTGAACTGAAGAACCGATAACTAACAAAATCTGTAAGCAAGAAAACAGAGATAAAGTTGAATTTTAAACAACTCTCCCTTTTGTTTTATGTATGATAATTTGCAACAAAAAGTTTTTGAAAATATTAACAATATTTTAGCAACAAAATTACGATATATTTAAAATAACTTCTTGATTTAATTTGGCACTACTTTTACGCCGAGCAATAATTACGCTTGTTCCTTTGTAATTTCTTTTAATGGCTTAATTTCTTTGGAAACAGACAAAAAAGAAATGAAATATTTCAAAATTATAAACAATAAGGCGAAGAAAAGATTTTCCAGTAAGAAAAAGAACGCGCTTTATTTTATTTAAGAAAAACAGCATTTATTTTGATGGAATGACATGGTGAATTTCAATTCTGGCAAAAATAAACACACCCGGAACAAGTAATAAGCAAAAATATATTTTCAAAAAAGAACAAGGACGTTATTTGCCATTCATGGAAAAATTCATGAAATTATTATATATATGAAATTACCCTCTTTCCCCTACATTAAAAAATATTTTTAATTGGCAGGTTGGATATTTTAAATATCTCAAACTGAAATTCTGGTAAATGAAGTATTTGATTACTCTACTCATTGGTGGGTTACTCACTGGAAGTCTCTCTCTATTCCTTAAGAGGTTTTGAGAAGTGGTTTTAAAATTTCACAAAATTAATTCAATTCAATTTAATGCACGCATAATGTTTTTATTATTCCTAAATTTGTTATTTTAGAAAAATATAATTTCGTGCACATAAGCCTTTCTGTTAAATACTAATTTTTATGTGCAACTTTTTATATGAACATTATTCAGGCATTCATCAGAATTATTCAGTTTCTTCAAATACATCTATTTTAGACTAAAACTAGGTTGTTAATGATGTAAATCTTACTTTTAAATTAATGTCAAGACAAAAGAGAGCAACACTTGAGACGATGCCAAAATTTCAAAGCCTGACTCATATCACACATATGAAAGCTTCCATCTTTAGTTAAATATAACATGGAATAGATATTATTTTTCCCAAAAAGGATTTTCTTGGTAAAATTAAGCTTGTAGTTCTTTCACCTAACCGTTTGCATATCACTCAAATGATCGTGACCTTGTAATCATAGTCAATATGCAATTAAATTTTAAATCAAACTTATTAATCTGATTTCAGTTAAATTTATTGTACAACTACTGATTATATGCCTCGGAATTTTGAATCTTGGTTTAAGATCTAAAAGTGCATTTGAATTTTTTTATCCAATGCACAATATGCAAGTACACTCAGGTCTTGTTTTACAAATCATGCACTATCATCCATTACATTGAAGAGGATTGATATAAGTTCTATTTTTTTTTTATATATACTTCTATTGTAATATAATAATTTTATTATGAAGTTTATGCAGTTTCTTATAAATATGATTACATAGTTAAAATAATTTCTGTCAAGAAATAGCTCAAAGACATCATAGCAAATCTTCCACTTTTCAAAAGCCTTGATGGGTTTTACCAGAATTAAAAATCAATTTAAAACCTTTCGATCAATCCAAGGTGAGGTTTAAGTCTACGGCTTGTAGAGAAAAGTTGAAGAAAGAGCCCTGCCCAACAAACAAATATGACCCAAAAAAGCTATTATGGCGCAACAATTACGATACTACAGTTTAGGAAGCAATTGATATAATAATATTTGAAAATAAAATGCCAAAAACTGAACTTTGAACGCAGTCTCCTTCAAGGTGACGGATTTCAGAAACTGAGAGCAGTTGCGGTTTGTCCTTCAAATAATTTAAGAAGTTAGTAAAAAAATATTCCTTGAAAGCTCTGCTTTCATAAAAAGGTAGAGAATGTGCAAGATCATCATGCATAATAGAAAATGCTGTTTTTATGCAAGAAAAATGAAGTTTGTTTGCAGATGTTTCTTTTTACCTCACTGAACAATTCCATTCAAACGCGTAAAACAGCATTTCATATACTCTCCTGAGATATATTTAATTATATAGGTCTCTACAAAGAAAGTCTCGTCGTGGCAGATACCAACACATTTTGTGATTTTCCACGTACTAATGCTGATTAGGGTGCATGAAAAATAATACGTCTACTGAAAAAAAAGGCTTTTTTCTGCTAAATTTAATATATGGTCCCGCCTTACTTTCAAGAAAACATGGTACATGTTCGCTAAAAATATGTCTGTGATTACGAACAAGTTAAAGGTAGATTAAACATGAAAAATAAAAAAGATAAGGAAAACTCGTTAATATTTCCATGCGCTAACAAACACAATGAAAATGCATAAGTTAAAGTGTTGCAAATTTTATAAGAATTCATCTCAATTTATTAATTTTCACAAAATTGAAAACATATTAATTACAAAAATACATAGATTAATATGGATAATTTTAATTATTATATATATTAATACTCCAATTCATTTATATGTAACTGTTTCCTATTGTTGCAAAAATCTACGAATAATTTACATCGACTTACACCCATATTGTTTCTTAAATAGCGTAACACAGTCTTCGAATAGAATATTTTATAAAGTTAGTGTAACCTTAAAGTAAACGCATAATACTAACACACGTGCTAATTGCTGTAGCTAAGCGGGATTTTAATTTAAATTCACCTCAGTAAACCAAGTGTAATGAGGGTAGTAAATATCTGCTAAATAATCACTGCACTTATCTGTCATTAAGATGTTACACGTAATTATAGAGGTTCTTAGTGAACTTTTAGTCCACACGGAAACATTTGGAACCTGAATTTAAGGAAGGTTGTTTGCAGTGAATTTGCGAGTTAAGGCTGTAAGCAGAAGTTTGTTTGACCCTTATTGGAATCACGCATCTTTTAATGAATATATCTACTGTTAAGAATTTTGGCTACATATAGTGTTTACTTGATAAAATTTAATTGAAGAGAGCCATTGAGATGATGATGCAGAATAGCACGTATGCAATTTACTTTGTTTATTTTTTTGCTGGACCTATTCGAAAAATATATCCCAGTTATATATTGAATAACCTCATAGTGAGGGGACATAAAATAAAAACTTTAAATAATTGTTTCAGAAAACATCCAAGATTTTTTTTTTTTTTTTTGCCGGAACAATCTTTTTTGTGTTTGGCTGTCTTTTCCATCTTCTTTTAGCTTTAGAATTTTTACTACGTTCCATAAAAGTAACAAAGTTAACAAAAAAGTAGTCCTTCTTCCTTCCAACAGCAAATTCGTGCATGCGCAGAACACAACGTAACGTATTTTTGTTAACGTTTGTAAAAAATTTTACTCTTCATAATTTTTTCATACCGTGGACTTTATATGAAAATTGATTCTTAAGGAGTAAACTCCAAAAACAACCAAAATATGGTTATTGTTTCAGCCTATATATATATGAATGTCATTCATTACTAATATTTAATTTGTGGTAAGTATAAAAGCTCAAAATACTGAGAAGTTGTATAAGAACTGCGTAAGATATTTTCCAATTTTTTTCAATATATTTTTTTTTTATGTATCGAGAAGGAATCAAAACAACGGATTAACAGTTATAAAAGATAGAACTATTAAAAACAATTTTAAAAAAAACCCCAGCTTAAATGCTTTTTATATCTATTCTGTTATATTTTAGGCCTCAATTTAGCGCTTTCTATCAAGAGACCACTGCCAAATACAAGTTTACATACAATGTCCAATAAAAAATGGTGGTACTAAAAATAATTTCATTTTAAAAACACTTTCTTAGTTCCTTAAAATTAATCTTACTGCAACCATACAGTTCATTACTCTTTAAGCATTGGATATCTAGAGTCATTACTTATCTCTTCTCATATTCTATCACATTGTAAATCCGTTGCCACTTTCTTATTACAAAGAAGTATGAAGCTACACTTAGCCAACTTATCTATCATTCGGTTCAATATCTGAGAATAGAGTTATTTTTCATATCTTCATTTTCCAATTATGCTTTTTTCAAAAGGGTTTCCTATTAAAGTTTGTTACATATTGTATCCTTTGTGAAGCTTTCAGCATGGAATCATTATTCTCTTTAAGAAATGGTTTCACTGATTTTGAAACGGATGAGATCATAAACATTGGACAAAAGAAAAATATTTTCTGTCTTATGAAAAGATTACGATTTGTCATATATCTTTTATTTTAATCCTGAATAACAGTACTATTTCATCCTATGCCTTTTTTGGTTGTATTATTATCTAAATTAGTAAAGAAAATTGTTTTTACAGTTTAAGTATCATATATTATGCAAAGAAGCTTTTAATTTTTAAAAAAAGTGGATTGAAAGATTTAGTTTAAAAATTATTATTAAATATAAAAAAATAATTCTCTTATCATCTAACATAAACGAATTCAAACTAATTTGCATACTTGAAAAAAATTCCTTACTTCAGAATGCATTGAAAAATGGTAAATATTAGTATTTATTTAATTATATTGAAACTAGCAAAAATTGCATTCAATAAAATACAAATTCAAGAAATTTATTGGGAACCTTAAAACTAAAATTCTACTTTTTTTCACTAGGATTCCAAAATTCTTATTTTATCTACATATAAGATTTGTCTTAATATTTTCACAAGCATCTTGCTAATGTTGTTAGTAATTTTTTTAAGAAAATTTCCCTATTTTACCGGTTATTTTCTTAGGTATTCATAAGAAAAACTAACATGTTGTTCCTACATTACGTATCAATTCTCTATTGAAATATTTTAAGCTTATTTAAAAATTTGATAAATATATTTTAAAAACATTTTCAAAACAGAGATTTACTTTCCCGCAATCCTTAATCTTAAAAAAATATATATTTTGCTTATATATCCTCTTTACAAAACTTTTTCTTAATTAATTAATATTTAAAAAATTTTCAGCATTCGTTTTAATTTGTTTTCATCTTTTCACTTTCAATTATCTTAATAACTGATTTTGAATAATACTAGAATGAATATTCTTGCGTATTTTAGTTCGAAAACACCATCTACACCATCTTTATAGATATTACAAAAAAAAAAAAAAAATGTATACTTACAGCTCCAATTTTAAAATGTAATTAGGTTATAATACTTTCATTGCTCTCTCAGAATAAAAGTAAAAATCCGGAGTATTCTTCTGCTCCTTTCCAAACACTCCAGATGGAATATATTGGATATAATAAGAAAAAAATTAAGAAAGCTTGCAAAAGCACTTAATCCATACCAAAGGAATGATTGGTCGTTATCTGGCACTATCTTGAAGAGGAAATGCGCTTTATGATACTTCCTGTGTCTACTTGCAATTAAGGTAACGTCTTCGGCATCGGAATTCAATCTTGAGAAACGGCAAAAAGTGTTTCTATTCTACTGGAATTGGTAATAAGCCATACTGTGATTCATTCGCCGTCTCTTTATATGGTCTAGATAAGTTAAAATATAACTCAGACACATCAATCCTTT
This sequence comes from Trichonephila inaurata madagascariensis, assembly GCA_019973955.1. Lineage (NCBI taxonomy): Eukaryota > Metazoa > Arthropoda > Arachnida > Araneae > Nephilidae > Trichonephila > Trichonephila inaurata. The sequence continues at coordinate 349,102 of BMAV01001302.1, read as the reverse complement.
CGAAGTTTACTTTGTACAAGTGTTCTAGTTTTTTAAAGTTACTTTTATTGTATGGTTTTATCCAACACACAATTAGGATAAAATATTGTGAGATGCGTCATTTTGCTTAGTTTTTTTAATTAATTTAGAATAATATTATTGCCTTTCATATTTTACTCAAATTTTGTTGGTATTTTTAATTAGAATAGGGCGTTTCATCGAGAAGATGAGCACAATTTTAAAAATTATGTTTCTTAGAACATAATAAGTTATATACATACTATATATATACAAATGATGTGAATAGAATTTTATGCCCTAGTTTCCATCACACACACACGCACACATATACATATGTTTGTATATTTGTTTTTGTGTGTGTCTACGTACATACGAGGGTCGAGGGCTGTGAATTAAGTAGTGTTAATATAGATCAGTGGTTCCCAACCGATTTTGGACCATGCCCCACCTAGGCATTTCTTAAATCCTGATGCCCCCCCCCCATCGTAATATTTAAATTTTGTTATTCAAAATTTACGGTTATACACCTGAAGGAAGCTTAAAATGCCATTAACATGGTATCTAAACAAGCTTCCAAAGAATAAGTCATCCATGAAAGAGAAAAACAAGAGATGAAAGAACAGTTAAATAAAGTTTTCAAACATATTATAGAGGCCTGAAATGCAAAAATAGCAAATATTTGAATAAAACATTATTCTGAAATTCTTTGATCATTTTGATTATTGAACTAATAATAATGAAAATTGAGTTCACCTAAAAATGTCTGTTAGTGAGATCCTGATGCGTCATGTCTGCGACAGAGAGATTTTATATCAGGCTCCAGATTAATCAGCTTCAGTCTCAAGTCTCCTCGTTTAGTGATATCAAGTCAAATTTTTTTCTTCGGTAACAAATCATTGACAGCACTAAAGCCACATTCAGCTATAAATATGAAGATGGGAAGGATAACGACAATTTTCTTGCAGACTTGGTTGAATGTGGGTATTTAGTTTCTGTCTCATAATAAAGCCATGCCATCACTCCTTTTATATTGAAAAAGTTTTTAACGGACTCATCATTTTGCATTTCCCAGAGTTTTTCTAGGTACTACTTAGAAATATCAGATATATCCACAAGCATTGGCTGCGTCACCCATGTTGGAAAATAAATTTGTTTCAAATCAGAAATTCGTTTTTTAAAATCATAGGCCATTATTTTCAAATGATCCACAATGACAAGTACTGCAGGATCAGTCATCTCACATTTTCTTAGCCAATAGAACTGTTGAAGTTTTTAAAAGGAATATTTTTTTGACATACCCTAAGAAATGTAACAAAACCAAATATCTTCGTCTTTGCATCTACAAGAGTTTTATTTGATAATTGAAGTTGTTTATTCAACATATTTAGTTTTTCAAATATATCTGTTAAATATCTTACAAATGTTTTTTACCATCAACAGCTTTCAGGTGCTTCATTTCAGGCTTGTCACTTAAAAAGTCACTAAGAACATCATATAAATTCATGAATGGTTTCAAGCAATTCCCCATTGACAGCCACCTTACCTCAGTGCGAAGTAAAAGTCGTCCATAGCCTGCATTTTAGTTTTCACAAAATTGTCACATTTTGAATTAGCTGTACTGTATTTGATACATTTTATAACAGAACGTAGTACCTCATTAAGAATAGGACTAATACTTTTGGCCACTAAGTTCTCTCTGTGAATAAAACAGTGCACAAGAACCAATTATGGATTGTCATCTTTCATCAATTTTAAGCTGCCCTTCTTTTTTTTCTTTGCTCATCATAACAGGAGCACCATCTGCAGCACAAGATGCTATGTTTTTTATAGGTACACTCATGGCAAAAAAATTTAGCACACCTAGAAGGAGACGTCAAAATAAAACGAAATTTTACATAAGTAATGACTACTTTGATATAAGTAAATGATTAGAAAATCAAAGAAAAATTATCATTTATTTCAGAGAAAAAGGCAAAAGAACGGAGGATTTTATACCCTATTTAAACCCCTCTAGCGCGAATGCACGATGCGATACGATTGGGCATTGAGGCATACAAGTTCTGTATGATGTCTTGCATTTCGTTCCATATTTGCTGTAACCTTGCTTATAGTTCACTCAAACTCGTGGGATGCACAATAATCCCATATATGCTCGATTGGAGACAAATCTGGGGATCGGGCAGGCCAAAGAAGGGTAGTGACAGCGCGGAGACAGTTTTTTGACACCCTTGCCGTGTGAGGTCGAGAATTGTCTTGTTTCAAAATGGAGAGACAATTTTCCTGAGAGACCTTCCATGAGTGGCAACACATGTGGTTGCAGGATATCATGGACATACCACTGGGATGTCGTGGTGTCACGGATCAATACTAGGGGTGACCGTGTATTGTAGGCAAGGGCACCCCATACCACCGCACCAACTGTGGGGGTAGTGTATCGCTGTAAAGAAAAGGCAGCATTGAGGCGTTCACCAAACACGAACACGATTGTCATCACTGCTGAGATTGAATCTAGATTCGTCGCTAAAAACGACATGGTTCCATTCCGCTGCAGTCCTATTTCTTCGTGCTTGGCACCACTGCAAACGGAGGCGTCGATAGGTGAGCGCCAAGGGCAGCCCACATAATGGGTGCCACGATCCCAAATGTCCTTCAGAAAGGCGGCTTCGTATAATTCGAGAAATTAAAGGGGCCCCTAGTAAAGGTGCTGAATGTGCCTGTATGACAGCCAATAAAGCAGTTGGCTGTTCGCGTGCATTTCTTACGATGTGACGGTCTTCTCGACGACTGGTTTGTCAGGGGCGTCCTGAGCCTGGTCTTCGTGTAAATGACATCTCTCGGGTCCACTGGTTGCAACACCTCCTCACAGCACAATCAGAGCGGCCTAATTGACGATCAACACGCCTATCTGACCACCCAGCCGATGATTCTTCATGCCGATGATTCTCCCCCTCTCAAACTGTGACAGCTGGTCATATTGTCTTCGAAAACGGGTCATTAGCATGTCTACTTCAGCTCTTCCTTTGTAAATGATTCAGCACACTCAAACAAGTTGTGGTTATCTGTTTTATACTCCACGGAGAACGACGTTAAACGCCCTCTACCGGCTATACGCAATGACCAATAATGTTGCATTTCTATTGATTTGCATATCTCCCCGACATGTACCTTCACGCCAAGTTTCGTTACGATCCCGCAATATTTTCTTGGTGCGCTAATTTTTTTGTCCATGAGTGTATATTTTTGATGGGTAATTGTTTAGCTTACCATATTTATCAGTGGTGAAAGTGGAGGTTTCTAATGATTTGTAGAATACCATTTCTTCAGCAAATTCCCCTTTATCAATATATCTTGCATATCCTAACAATATGATCTCACTGTCTCTCAGCGTTGATTCATCTATTTGTAGTCAGATATATCTGGATTTCTACTTTTCAACATGATGAGATTTCAATATCATCACTCATTTCATCCATTCTTCTTCTAACAGTATTGTTACTGAATGGCATGGCTTTAACAGCTTTGTCATCCTTTTCTAGGACTGTTTTAAGAAATGCTGATATTTATGGTTTTATTAAATCCTCTCCTATAGTATTATTTTTTCCACATTTGGCAATGAGTAAAGATATTTCATAACTAGCGAGAGTACGATTGATGCTAACAGTTTGTATATTAAACAGAGTCTTTATTGTTGATCTTTTTTGCAAATTTCTCCTTTAAAGACTTAAAACAATTTAAGTCTGACTTTACATACGCACTATGTTTCGACTTCAAATGTAACTCAAGACAACCCGGTTTAATTGATCCGTTGGTCAATTATTATGGGCATAAGATGCAGAAAGGTGACCTTTCATCATGCATAGAGGGTATGTATCCAGATTTTAAATATTCCTCTGAATATTTACTAACTTCTATTTTACTTGCACTACTCATTTTAAGCAAAGGGTTTGTGACTGAAATAAATAACATTATAACTAATTAAAGGCGTAGGCTATTCAAGACAAATATTTCGGAATAAGGAATATGAATATCAACGAAAACGAAATATTGTAGAAAAATGCAAGATACTGCCATTTACATAATTGCTGAGTTCAATTGATATATAAAAAAATAAAAATAATAATATATTCCTTTTCTTTAGTTTACCAAGTTGTAACGTAGCACATTAATTCACACATATGTCACATATTATTATAAACAAATACAAAGCAACACGGTATTATGGTGGACACAGGGCTAAGCGTAAGCAAGCTGAGAAACAAACTAAATGTCACGCACGCTGATTGGCCAAGACAACATTAGCTCTTCTGACGACATGAGTCCCGCCCACTTCTTGGGCGACTGAAACACGTGACTGGGGAAACCGGAAATATCTTGTGTACCAATTACACATGTACATACAATCATTTTTATGTATGTATTAACATGAACATTCACATCCACATAACTTATCGTAGCATACTAATTTATTACGGTAGTATACAGGGCAATATGGCCTTCACGGTGCAAAAGTACACATAAAGTTGACATGACAAACCTGGGCCTGTAGACTCTTAATGTAATCCATGAGCTGCTCGATGACGGCACATGTCAAGTCGGTTCGTACATTGGCCGGTCGTCCCAAACATTGTTCATCACTGTTTGATACACGTCCTTGCTGAAACTTACCTATTCACCGTGCTACTGTACGGTATGGTAGGGTATTATTCCCAAGAGTTTCCACTAATTCACTGTGACATTCCATCGCATTTCTGTCTCTGAAAATGGCTATTTTGATGTAAGCACGCTGCTAAACACGGGTTACTTCCATCTCGCACGACACTCACCAACTGACTGATTTCACAGCCTTCGCTGAGCTACTACCAGCTATCACAGAGCCATCTGATGTTCTGCCTACACACTATGCCTGCAGAACCTTCACATGACATATATATGTTTGTCATCCGTTCACATTATCTACAAGAAAAAAAATAGTTTCCATGACTTATGCCCCAACCCTCGTATATATATATGTACACTGTCTAGCTAAAACATTATGTGCATCCCCCATTTTTCAAAGAAATTTAGATAACATAGAGGGCAGGTGATAAATAGGAAATTGTATTTAAATGCTGCAGGAGATAGAAAGGAATCATTCTTGCACTTGTTTTTGACATCATAAGCATCTCCCCCCCACAAACATTTTGCAAAGATCTCTCTTAGATAACGTTAAGGGCACGTGATAAAGAGGGAATGGTATTTAACTGCTACTGGAGATAATGAGGAATCACTCTTGCGCTTGTTTTTGAGTTAATCTAAGCGAATTTGATAGAGGGGAGATTATAATGGCATTAAAACTTTGAACGATGATCGCTGAAACAGCATGGTTGGTTGGTTTTTCACAATCTGTCATTTGTAGTATTTATGTAAAATGGATAAATAATGTTGAAACTTGTAATATATTCTAAGCTGTTAGACGTTGATGGATCATCAAAGACAAACGGTACGGAGACTGTCCCAGGCGAACAGTTCCTCCTTCTTTTTTTTGGAAAAAAGTCAAAGTAATTTTTTGAAAGAAAAACAGGCATTTTTTAGTACTTTTTAATACTTATTGCAATGAGATCATACCTTTTAAATAGTTACAGGTACATTTAACAGCTTCTCCAGTATTAAATTATTATACAAAAAAAATTAAGAAAAAAAAAAAAAAAAAAAAAACACCCTACTTTCGAATTTCCAGTGCACGATAGTACGAAAAACGGAAAAAAGGCCTAGATCAAACTGACCCTAAGGTGCGTCGAGAAGAATGTTGATATGTACATTGTACCATTCACTACTCAGTACTTATTTATCGATAATCATCGTTTTTAGTTATTTATATTGTAGAATTATAATTATAGTTTCAGTCTAAAATCATTTTACCAAAATTAAATCTTTTCCCATTTTTTTTTTAATTTAGGTCATTTATTGCAAAATTTAATTTTGATATTTTTTAGATTATTTTTCATCGAATACGTACTTTATACAGCATCTTTTCCATATGTATAAATATATGTTCCATATATGTATTTCTTTCTCCATATAACCATTATCTATTCTAATGTCCATGTTTGTCAAAACTCACTAATATCTTTTCACAAACAAAAGAACCATGTCTATGACCGCATTTTGGATCTAATTCGTCAGAAAGTGTGCATTACACTTGAATTTTGAACAGCAAGGCTTCTCTCATGAAAAGAATTCTATTCTCACAGCCATTCCATATTCCAGTTCAGAGAATTAAGAGTAATTAATGCACAAGAGAGTAAAGCACATTAGCATAGACACGTCTGGGCCTCATGATATTCCGAGTTCCTTTCGCAACTCATGTACATTCTCAAATGAAATTCGTAAATATTAGTGAGAAAGCGTTTCACTCTCTGAAGAACAGAGTGCTTCGTTTTCATTACAAACTAGATTTGCGACATTCAACACCTCTTGATACAGCAATTGCCATAATATTTCTTTGTCGCTGTCAAGACTGTGTTAGGCTATCCCTCGAGGGTGAAGTATGTTAATAGGCATATTTAAGTGATACAATTGTTTCTCAAAGTGTTCTAAAAATTATGATGTAAATTACCCTTAGCTCTTATTTAATTAATGTTAACATATTTAATCCAAGTGCATACAAATGGTTTCAATTATTTACTAGCTGATTTCCCACATTATCTTCCTTATTCTTGGAAAGGGTTTGTTGGAGAGAGATTACGTTCCTTATACTTTTGTTTCAGGATAATTATTTAGCTTATATCGGTTCCTTCTGGATAGCAATAGAAACTGAACTGCACTCTAGAATAATAGGTAATTTTGAACATTTTGAGATTTATTCAAAACTACTATTAATCCTATATTTTAAGAAACACTGTACTTAAACAACAGTCACCATAAACTTGTTTTATGAGTTGGTACTTTTCTGAAGCACTTTTACCAAGTTTTGCGTAAAATTTAATTAGAGCTCTTTTCTCCATCTTAAAATATCAACATGAAAAAAATTCATTTCTGCAATGAACACTCGTCATCCTTCAGCTACTTGACCAAAGGCTTTCAACTTGCTCTCAGTGTGTCAGAAGACCATGAATATTATGAAGCATGCACATATGCACTCATGGCACCATTACATACCCCACTCTGGGATGAGTCTTACAACTTATTTGCCGCACTGTATATATATATATATATATATATATATGTACGTCGAGCCAATCTATGCGTTCTTGAATGGCAGAAACGAAATAATCATTCCATTGTTCTTGAAGTCTATGATATATTTCATCAATTGTAGTTGAGGAAGGGAAATGCTTAGTCTTAATGCTTAGTCTTAAAGGCCAGTGATAAGATATTTTGAAGGGTAAGAGATCTAGCGAATATGCTAACCATTTCAACAATTTAACATTCTTTGTATTTAAATATCCAGAACACGACGATAATACTACAGTTGAATGCTTTCTGAAGCTTGGAAGACAGGATGCAGTCATTGACCGTAATCTGAGAAATAAAACGTCAGCTGCAAAGTTTACCAAGGACGCGAACACGAAGTCTTCATACCGTGTACCCAATTACTACCCATACCATCGTACTAGGAATAAGAGCTTTCATGACGATATCGAATATAAGCAGACCCCATCCGTTCTTCTTGTTGAGTTTAGACATGGATACGACCATCATGATGCCTCACGCAGAATTCGGATGCAGGGGAAAAGAAGACGTAGGTCCATTCCTGTCTGTACCTTTATCGTTGAGCGCATCATTGTTGCCTAATGTCTCTATGCTGTAGTAACAAAAGAAGCCGCAATAATAGTCCTATAACAAACTGCCTATGTTGCTACAGACGTTTGTCACATTATCCGTACAAAAACTTTAACCCATGGAATTTGTCTTTGGATTCCGACCAATGCGAGTGTGAATTTCGCGGAACGATACACGACATTTTTAACAGGCGACAATCTAACCACTTTTGAATTTCGACTCGCAGCATAACTTTCCTTTAATTTAGAGTTGCAATTCCTTCCCCTTGAATCTCTGCATTGCTCTTATATGCTAAGCATTTGCATAATAATCTGCATCACCTAAGCATTTGAGCTCATTCGTTCTATTTGATCCCAACGAAAGTTCGCTAATGGGAAATAAAATTAATTTTGTGTCCTTCATTTTATAAAAATTAGTCCCTTGATTACAACATTAGTAAAAATTCGTTTTTAAGAATTTTACAAAGAATATATCACTTGGCTCATCTATGTTTCTATGATCTACACTTCTCAAGCTGATAAAAGAAGGCAATCGGTACCGAATTCCTCGTCTTATAATAATGTCAAATAACCCGATTCTTTTTGACTGTAATAGCTGATTATGGGTTTCTTAACTGAAGAATACTTAATTCAGTCACTGTTTGAGCTCAATTTTGAAAATAGACTTACTTTATAGAGCGACTGGACTATGTTATAAATATTTGGCACTCTAAAATCTCCACATTAGAGAGCGTGAATATTGATAGTGGCATGTGAATTTAGGCGTTAACACATCGTCATTAAAACTTTAAAAAATTAAAGATGTGATTAGTGGACTTTGTACTGAATTGAAATAGGAAACAAAAAAAAATACATTATAATAAAATAAAAATAAATGAATCAAATATCGAAGGTAGACTGGGATTTTGCTTATTGGAACTTTATACCAACAATCATTTTGTCTACATATGTTGTTCGAATTATCTTTTACTAATCGATCATAAAATTACATCAGAGATCGGCCTCAAATATTTATTATAAAATCATTTTTTGCAAGAAAGTTGGCATTGCAAACTACAGGGAAAATGAACCATTACGGATAATTAAAAATTTCAATCTATATTTTTTTATTATTTGTTCCACACGTGATAAAATTCTTATGATTCATCGTACATTGTTTGCGATGGCTATTTTATGAACATTTCTGAATATATAATTTCTCCATTTGCCTAATTTTTGAATCATTTCTGCTTTTTTTTTTCTTTCACAAGACTTACTAACCACAACCAATTGAAATTGCCTACATTCTATACTGATATTTTGCCAGATATGAGCTTCATATCAAAACTGCAGGTTTACCCTTGACTTTTTTGCATAACATTGAATTTAAAGATATTTAAGGGAAGCATTAACCAAATAAACATTTTTGATTTCTGTAAAGCTGTAGTTCAGTTCAGATATTAAACTTTTTTTTAAAAAAGAAGAATATTTCAGACCTTTTCATTATTTGCATAATTTTCCTAGTATGTATAAAGTGAATTTTTGAAACAAAAAATTGCGAAAATCATAAATGCGTTAGTTTATATGTAACAAAATCTTACACCAAAAGTGTTTTATCCCGTTATGTTGTATAAACAAAAATGTTGTTTTGATAACTCTTTCGATAAAGGTATTTCAAAAAAGTACCTTTATATCACAAACCAATCAAAGCGTTGATTTAAAATATGATTCATTGGGCGCATTTTTACTGAATAAAATTTGTACAAAAGAGGTATATGAAATCTTGATAAAACAGATTTCATATACTTTTCAATATCATTTTATTTCGCTTTAATTGTTTCATGATAGCATTAAAATTTTCAAGTCCTGCTATGAATTATTTCCAGTGAGTATGAAATACGTATGTATTATTTTATTTTTTGTAATCAAAAACCAGTATTGAAAATAATATATAAATACTACATACACCATTAATAATAAACACTAAAAGTAAAAAAATACTCATTTTATATATTGCTTACTTGGCTGTTAGAAAAAAAATTTAGTTTCAAAATCTATATCTTACTACATCTGTGTGTAATTATATCACTGAATATATATTCAAGTAAAACTTATATTCACTTATAAAGATATTTTAACAAAAACATTTTAACTACATTTTTTACTGTTAAAATTTTTTTTCATTAATTAAATTAAAATTTCATTTCGAACTTATAATGCAAAACTAATATGTCTAGAATCCTTTTTAGTACAATGTAAATTTTTCAGCATATCTTAAGAACATTGTGTGCTTTTACCTAAATTGGATTAAAGAAGTAAGAAGAAACAATTTTAAATAATGCATCGATCTTTAAAGTAAACCTCTTAATCTCGAAAAAGTCTTCACTGGCACGATGTTTCGCAGAAAAACCTATTCAAATTCATTTGGAGTTTCTTTAAAATGTAACACTTATTAGTAATGTTGACACAGTTGTTAGCTGTAGACTTTAAGGAAGAGGATTTTTTTTTATTTTGCAAATGTATCTAATTTAAACCTTGTATTGAGTTCGTTATAAGTAAAAGAATGTTTCTCTTGTGATTTGAAGAAAAGGGAATAAAAAATTAAAGAAGAAAACGTGTTTGGGTAATGTCATTTGCACCTGTGAAGAAAATTCCTCTTACACTAGAAAAAGAAGTGCTTCCGAATGCATTTGGATGCAAATTAGTTTCCTGAAGCAAGGAGCAATAAACTTTTCTTAATATCGTTAATGAAAGATTGGAAAAACATCGACTTCTGAGAAAATGTTTCGAAAATGCAAGAAGCGTATTTCGCATAACAAATGTGGTTGTCTTGGCAGTGAATTCTCATATGCTAACGTAGCGTTGAAAAATAAATGAAAATCTGTTTTACGTACGATGTATTTTTTTTTTAAAATGAGTAGGTTGTTTGATGCTTGGATGCATTTAAGCATAAATTGTAGTGTCCAAGGCCTCCGTTTAAATTAAAAGCATTATTTATGGTAAAAATTCAATGTTAAACGAAATTAAATTTAAACTTAAAAATGAATATATTTTTAAATGTAAAATAAAATGAAATGAAATTTAAACTTTAAGAATGAATGCATTATTAAATTATTCAATGTAACAAATTTTGCAATTGTAATTTATAGTCAAACGTATAACGGAGTAATTCTCAATATTTTACGTAGAAAATAAATATAGGATAACAGTGACACTCGCAATATCAAATTGTTCTTACCATTTTCACCGCCAAAAACTAATTACCAACTGTGAACAGTGTTCTAGAACAGTGTTTCTCAAACTGTGGGGCGCCCACCCCCAAGGGGGCGTGATAACCCTAGAAGGAGGCGCGAGCCTATTGAAAAGTCGAGAACAAAAGATTATTTTTAAAAATTATTAATTTACTGAAAGTAAAAAAATTAATACATTCTGACAAATAAAAATAAAATGTGCATATTTACACTAAGGTATGCAATGTTTTATATGCGCATGTGTACTACACTAATTTGCATTGCACTAATGTTGTAAATGCGCCTTTACACTTATAAATATATGTTACTGCTAAATGTACTTTATGATTAATTTATAGCAATACTATAATTAAGGTTGTTTAATAATTACCAGTAACTCTCCATGGCCTTGTCATATAAAGGCCATGCAAAATTTAACACTGATCTTAATAACTTGTACGGTTTAATATTAGTCCCTATAAAATGCTGATTAAAAATTGCGAGATTCGCTCCCCAATGACACCTTTTAACACGTCGACGAGCGAATGTGGTGTATTGGGGGGGGGGAGGTAGAAAAGGTGTTAATAAACAAATCCACTGAAATAAGTAAATCTTTCGCAACCACTGTCAAGGTCCTTTTATTGCATTCCAAATGCCTTCAGAATAATTTTTTATGGATATCAGTTCTGAGAAAAGATCGTACTTCGGAAAAACGTATATATACGTCCGGGGCAAATAACGCACCGGCTGAGCAAGACGTTTATATACGCAGACGGTACTTAAAAGGTTACAGTCGTATTGTAGGCTCAGCGTCAACGTATAATATTATTAAATTTAATACATTGTTATTGGATGAAGGGGGGAGCGTGATGAAAATTTTAATTGAATATTGGGTCGCAAGTATAATGTAAGTTTGAGAAGCACTCTGTTCTAGAATGATATATTATAATTATTTTTTATTAGTAATATTATGGAAAATAATTTTTTTTCTGTATTACTGATCTGATAACTCGCGGTGAGTGTTTGTTTATAGTTAAAATGAATACCTAATTCATTCTAATTTTAAGTTATGCTTCTTTGTAATGCATTTAAAAAATTTTTCTTTCTAACTGTATATTTGTTTGCATATAAAAGCCTGTAAAATAAAGCAATACAATACTTTCTATACCCTTCGCTTTTAAATTTGCATATTTATGAAAGCGTAAAAATAAAGTTAGAGTACTTGAGTAAGTGTCAATGTAGTGTTACTCAAATGACTCTAAAATTAATGATCAACCTCTGTTTCCATGGATACTTTTTATTGCTGAGTGACAATAAACATCCACTACTTCAATTTAAGCAATATGCAATATCTTTAAGCGAAAAAATAAAGTTTTAAAATGGATGTTGTATAAGTATTTTTTCATTAATATAAACATTTGTTGACCGCAGCACGTTAAATAGATGTGGTTTCTTTTGGTTTTCGTAAGGTACGATTTAGTATAAAATTAATGAATAAATATAATTTTAGGTCTTTTTCTCCTGATTTGTGTATGGCTCAGATTTAGAGTTGAATCGCGAACAATATTCATGTTGTTTTAGAGGAGGACTTTCAACCTCTACTACTGATTAAAGGCAATTTTCTAAGAAGAAAAATTATCACGAGATATACTTAGTATTGTTTCAACTTATTCGTTTTCCTTTTATTTACCTTCGCAGCATGGATATTACTCTTTGTTATTTGACTCATATTGCAATTTAATGTTATATTCTATAAACTTTCTACCATTTGTATTGATTATATAAGTGATATATACTAACCTCCAATTCACAGTGGAGAAATCCATCAAGGACAATGTACTTAATGTTATCAATTATTTTTTTGAATTTATATTTCTATATATTCGCGAAAGTATTTTTTAATAAATTAAGGTATCCGACTACGTTCGGAACCATGATTTTAAAAAAGCGCATAAATGTATAATTTTCATGATATTTAGTGTCACTTAGATTAGAATACATGTAATACGGGAGCGCGTTATACGCCGGGAATAAAAATGATATCCTGAAAAATGAAAAAAAGATTAGCATAGAAAAAAATTAGACTTCTACATATATCAAAATACTGGACTTTTTTAAGGAAATGAAATTTCTTATGAACTTAAAGGGTTGTATTTCTAGAAGTATACTATCTTTTCAATAGCTTGCAATAACACCTCGAATAAATGACTTCAAAGAATACGTACATTTCAAGTTTCTTCGTAAAAAAAGGGTGTGCCCGTTATACGGCGAATGTATCTTAAAATTAAAAATTGCAGCTCTAAAGTATGGGTGCGCGTCATACGCCGGAGTTTACGGTATATAATAATTATTCCAGCTGCATTATTTATTTCGATCATAAAAAAGGAATGTTAAAATCTGAAAACTTTTACTTTCCCTCAATGCATAAAACTTTATATATTTTTCATTAAAACTTATAGTTTAATTTCCAAATGTTATAAAGTTGTTTCAGTACAATTGAATACAATGTGTTAGCCAAAAAATTCTTCGCGGTAACATAAATTTTTAATATATCTAGACTATTAATATATATATATACAAGAGGGAAATTGATAATTTCTCCGTGGTATTATGTATATACTTTTTCTTCACTATTTCTAACATACCATTGAATAATTTATTTATACCAAGTCTAGACACGGTAGGCTAAACAGGAAAAATTTGTTAAATTAATCATTATCATCACAATAATTTATTTTCGTTTATTGAATCAAAATAACATGAAAGGAAAACTTTTTTTTTTAATTTAAACCATTTGACAATTATTTTTATATTTTCTGGTATGTGGTATTGTGATGAAAAAGACATAAATAAATATAAAGCAAATTATTACATTGGATGTTTGGCATTTATTAAGTTATTTAGACATAAACTATTAATTACATACAAGCAATATTTTTTAATAAAAAATTAAGATAAATGCTCTATATACATTCTATTTAATAGTTTGCTTTGTTAGAAGTATTTTGGGATTCGTTTCTTGGTCGTAGGATTTTATATTCTACTACGAGTTTTATCTATACTCCATTTATATTATTTTCTTTTTAAAGTTTATCAAAAGTATTTTATTCGAAACATACATGTCATGAAACAAACATTATATGTCATTACATAAAACGTATCAATGTAATATTACAATAAAATGTCTACCACGTTAAGAAACACTATTTATTGATGGAAGCGTTTTGAGATCCAAAACCTATGGAATTGGTTAATATTTGAAATTTAGATAAGAGAGGCTTCTCAAAAACTGTAATTGTTACGAAAAATAATATTTTGATGTCAAAATAAATATTTCTTATCTTATTATATTCATTCATAATAGATTCAAGAAATTCAGTTTGACTTGCTTGTAACTATTATTTTATTTGCTTTTCTTTTATAGGAATTATTTTTTTCTTTTTTCATTCTTCTTTGAGAATTGAAATAAGCATTATAACAGAAATATGATATTTGACATTGTTAAACATAGTAAAGAAAATGCGGTAAATCATTATAAAGCAAATAAAAACTTACTAATAAGTAATAAAAATATGGTCTTCGTACATAAATTATTGGTTTTACTTTGGTAAACAAAGAGTTTCCGATTATTTGAATAACAGTCATAGAAAATCTTAAACAAGATTCTTTATCGGTGTGACAGATGTAAAATAATCATGTTATATCAAACATGAAATATATAAAGTAGTCGTGTAATATTTTCGTTTAAGCATTATTCCATCTGATGTAAGAAAAGCACATTTTATCGAAAGATTTAGGGGAAAAGCATAAATACCAACAAATTCCTATCAGTTCTTATAGTTCTGATGAAATAAGATATGATACTGCTAAGACGAGGTTGAAATTTTTTGCATCATAAACCACAGTAATGAAAATCATTTTCGTTTATTTATGAGATCTTTTTTTTCCCCTCTGGTTTGTAACTTATTTGTGAAAGAACTACCAAATTTTACAATAATGCATTTTGTAATTTTTTTTTTAAAAAATAAAGGATTATTAGCTCTCAAATATATTTGTTCTACGAAGAGATTTGAATACTAATTAGTCAGTTTTTGATAAATTTGGACAAAGCGAAAAAGTATTATGTTCATGCAAAATAATGCCATATAATGATTTTATTGGAAAAATGTGCTTTACTTTTATTCTATCAGTGGTCCTGTCGACTCTAATAAAGACAGTATCTGGATCCCTGTAGACAATAGGAGCTCCATCCAATATTTGAAAGAATTGGCCAAAAATTAGGGACAGTACTGGTCTGGATGTTATTTCCAAATTGGTTCGGCTTGGTAAGAGAAAACAAGAGTGTTTCCTGTGGGTACCGTCACATGCAGGACGAGACTGCTCATGAGCTGGCTGTGGTAGGGATTGGGATTTCCCTCATCCCAGTTCTTGTATCTTGAGCCATTCTGAAATTCATTCCCTCTACAGAGTTAAAAGGAATCTGACTTGGCAAGTACCTCCTGCTCACCACTGGTACATGGCTTAAGGTCCTGGTCTTTATCTACTGTGCAGGAGATCCAAGGCTTCTTCAGATGGCCTTGGCACACTTTAGAAGCGGTCATCTGCGTGTTATGATCTTTGTGCAGGGGATAAAGTCTTTATTTGTCTCTGTTCTCTCCCTGTTTCTCCGGTTAAAGTTCTGGACTATTGGGGCATTTCCCTGGGACAGTTGTTTGGAGATCAAGATCTGGCTTGTGATATTCTTATGCGGAAAAGTCAAACGGACTTGGTGTAGGCTTTCCTGTTCCAAGGGGACTTGAAACAGCAATAATGGAATTAGACTGTTTCTCAATTGCTTTTTTTGGGTTTAATACCATTGATAATCTATCTTTGACAAACATTTTAATTTTTTTCTCTATACCTTCTTTGCAAGAAGCTATTTTATTGATGGTGTATTCGGTTCTAAACTATATAATTAAATTTAAACATCATTAAGCCCATTACGTACGCAATGCATTTTTATAACCATCCTATTTTTTAAACTCTGTAAGTATATTTTTTGCTCATAGTTTGTAATCCTTCAAGAAAATATCTTACTAATATAAGAATACTGACATAAATTGATTGCATTTGTAGACCTTGTACTGTCCTCCGATAATTTTAAACAACATCAGAAACTAAAGTATACGGCTTTCAAAGAACCATAGCAGCATTAGAAGTTTTGATTCATAATAAGACTGTACATACAACTCTATTTATTTGTCTTAGAATATATTGCAATTCTGCAACTTTTGAGCAGTCATTCGTTTTGTGTAACGTAAATAATGAACCGCACTTCATTAGCAGAATAATAAAATAACCCCCTAGGTCGCACAATTTAAGTTATTTTATAGCATTTAGAAGGAGTGATTAACTTTAATTCTCACTTTCGTCTTGTGTCTATCAATAATTGGCTGTTTGTTTTAGGAGAGTGTAATTCAGTTTCTGTGTTTGGTAAATAAAGGTAAAATCATTATAGAGAAAATGATAAAATGAAATAAAAAAATCTAACACAAAAATTATGGGTATATATAATGAAAAGCATTTAATATTTATATTAAATATATATGTTTATTATATTTAAAATATAAATTATGTCAAGTGAAATGGGTGTAATATAAAACTTATATTAGCATTGAAGTACATTGAAGCTTGATTCATAAAGATAAATGATGCAATACGGGGGCTTTTTTGCATCATTGTGAATGAGAAAAATACTAAATAATTCATAATTGCTGAAAAAGTAATTTTTCGTCTGAATATCTGAGGTATAAATATTAAGAAGTGAGCATTTTATATAGATATGGGAGAATAAATTAGTCATCAAGGTATAAAGATTTTAATAAAAGTGCGAAGGTAATTTATACGCAAAATAAACAGTCTGACTTTAAAAGATTATTTTGCATGTTTTTACTACACACTCTAGCAGTAACGTTAAAAACAAACGCGTTATTCTAATATATATTCTATTAATGGTTTAAAATCCCTTTTACGAACAAAATAAATCCAAATAACCTTTATAGTAACCCTACAACCTTACAGCAAACACTCCAAATTATCAAGTGCTCATCGTAACTGCATTGAACCCGTCTGTTTCACAAAATGGCGCAGTGACATGTTTACACTGGATAGCCATTTTCTATATTCCAGTCACGCACTTTCCGTGCTTTTCTCGTTTATTTGTTGCTTTCTCTTTTCTCTTTCCGTTCCTTCTGTATTGAAATTGATCCTCTCCTTGCATGTCACATACACAAATAAACGCAGCAAGTGCTCACGAAACGCTATTACTTAGGTTCAACGGAAATGCGATCATGTTTACGAGAGCCGATGGATGTAATGAGATCGAATACCTGTTGATAAGTGCCATCGAGTTCTTTTCGAAATATTGTTTTTCGTATGAGGTGAAGTAATTGAAAGGTTTGTTATGCTAATTTAAGAAATTCATTTTGTTTGTTGCAGAATTTAAACATCACATTTCCAATTTTGATTCCGATTAAATAAGTAAAGAGTTTAATATCAAAATAAAAAGTATGGAATTAATAAAAACAAGAAAAATAAAAATATTGAACATTGGAAATAAATATGTTTTGTTATTTTCCTGTTAAAGCGAAATATGTTTCGAGGCGTATTCGGCAACTAAGAACCGTTTCGTGCAACCACTACCGTTGTGGTAGTTTTGCAGTTCAGCACTTGCGCACACAGGTCTCTGGTTGATTGTCAGTCCCCTGACGTCCTGATATCAAGATTTTGTTGTTTTTGCACGTGTTAATGAGTGTTCAAAATGCTTAAGGTGACTATCAAGTGCGTTTTGTGATAGGACTTTTGGACGCAAGATATTTTACCAGGTGTATGCATACGTTTCTTCCGGTTATTTTCTTTGGTGAAGAAAACACTTAATTTTCAAGGCAAATTAATTATTTTTTTTAATTCAAAGTATTGGCCATCGGTTTCTACAAATTTCGTCTATCTTTCAGGTAATTTATGAATACCATGCCAGAAAAACCGCTTGTCTTTTGCAGCAAACCATTCGTCTAGCCATTTCTCAACATCAAAATTGTTGAAGTGCTGCTTTGCGAGCGCGTGTTCCATTCATGCGAAGAGGTGATAATTAGATGGCGCCAGGTCTGGGGAGTAGAACGGGTGCAGAAGTATGTCCCATCCAAGCGATATCAAGGTGCATTTCAATGGGTTTGGTGAGAGACGGCGCATTGTGTAACAAAATCACTTTGCCATATCTTCTGCCTATTTCAGTCGTTTTTCGATAAAGTCGTAGTCTCGCCGGATTTCAAGAGTTCATAATACACAATACAGCTCTAGTCCTACCGGACACAAGGCATTGTCTTCTTGCCGAAGAGATTTGGCCTTGGTGGTGAAGAACCGGCTTCCCCAGGTGAAAGCCACGGTTTTTTCCACTTCAAGTTTTCAAAAAATAAATCAATTTTTCGTCACTCGTTACAATTCAATACAAAAATGATTTTCTTTCATGGCGTTGAAGTAGCATTTTACAAGTAATTTTACGATTTTCCATTTGACGCTCGTTTGAATCGTGTGGGACCCATTTACCGAATTTATTGATCTTCCCCGTTTCTCGTAAACTTCTGCTGATTGCTTTCGTGATACATTTAATATTTTACCTATTGCTGTTAGAGTTTGAGTTGGGTCATCATTCAATAACTCCACTAATTACTCATTTTCACTCTTATGTGGCCTACCAGAGCTCTCTATCTTTCAAATCAAAATCACCACTTTTAAATTGTCGGAACCATGTCTCTTATGTTCTAATCGATGGAGCGTGTTCACCATGTTTCTACCAGCAAACGATGACTTTCAGCTGCCTTTTTCTTTCGATTAAATAAGAAAAGCAGTGTGTACCACAAATGTTTTTTTCAGACACAAAATTCGGCATGATCACTGAACGATAAAACAAAGACGTTAGTTTTTAGTGGTCTCAACTTGAGTGTGTTTGCAGCTTAATGTCAGACGAACAAAATAGCGTAGGTGTCAAATTAATACACTGCAAACTTTTCACTGGCACCATCTCTTAATTAAACCCTGAAAATACTTGTGCATACTTCTGGTAAACCAGTTGATTTCATTCTCAACGATAGAGATATTTCCTGGGAAAAAATGAGTGATGAAGTCGTGAGAAAGTTGGTTCGACAATTCAATGATAGAAGTATCAATGTTCATGGTGAAATCCAGAGTTTAAGGGTCTTCTGTTTTTAATGATAGTTTATTTGAAAAAGCGAATGAGAAAATTCGTGAAAACAGACGTTTCACAATAAGATTGCTTTGTAATGAGTTTCCACACATTTCGAAAACTGCTCATTGGCAGCATCTTTCTCTAAACATGATATAGGCAATTTGGTTTCTCAGTATGAAAAGACATGGAAGATGGTGATAAATATGTAAAAAAAAGTTTTCGACATGCTCTTTCATATAATAAGAAGTTTTGTTTTGAAAAAATGATTTTTTTAATACAGGTTTTCCATAACGGGTCTTAGTTAACAGAACATGCCTCATATTATATCTAATTTTGATAAATTTGCTATATATTGCAATATCTCAAAATTTTTTATCTGTATTTTTGCTTATTTTTTTTTTTATCGTTCTGTGAAATTGATTGTAATACTCGCTTTTAAAACATAATTTTTTTTAATCCAAGGATTAGTAGTGGAAGAGATTTTAACATTTTGTATTTTATAGATTGAAATTAAAGGAATGTATACGTATTATAATTCTTGGATTGAGTTTTGAAGAAGAAAAATTAGTGTGGAATGAAAAATGGCTCTAAATAAATGATTTTAAATAAAAAAAAATAGTGTCTTTATGATGCAATTATTTTAAATTTCTGACAAATCATTTAAATTACACATCAAAGTACATTTCGGATTATTCTGATTGAAACATTTTTTTTATGTTTATATTTTTACCAATATTTTAAAGCAAAATCAGTTTTCACTTTAGAAAAAATAATATTAGTGCAATGTTCTAAAACTCATGTTTTACTAATACACTTTAACTAATAATATAGCAAAAAGCAATATTTATCTACTTAGAATATTTCACTCAATTTATAAGAATAATTGATATTGTGTAAGCTCTAGATTTGGATACTGTATTTTTAATATAAGTTTCGACATTCCAATCTGTTATCATATTTCCAAATTCATTGTAATAAAAACAATCAAACACTGTATATTTATTTGAAGATATGTTTTAAAAATGAGAACATATTCCTAAGAAAATATAAATTTACTTTAATAAAGCTAAATGATGGTGATAAAATTTTATAAAAGCAACAGAGACAATTTAAATTAAGTTGGATGCTATTACTCAGGTAGCAACATTGGAGAGTTTCAAAATGATACAACAACGTACTACAATTTAAACCATTAACTGGAGATTAAAAGTTACGCGTGAATCGCTCCCCTGTTTTACCATTTTTACATAGTTGCGCGTGTTCGGTATGTTGGGGGAAAAGAAAAATCACAAATAAGAACATATTTCTCTGAAATGCCTAAATCCTTCACAAACACTACAAGGTCAATTTATGCCTTCGGAATGGTTTTACTGATAACAGCGCAAAGAAGATCGTATTTTTAAGACCTATATATAAGCCCAAGGCACTCAAAGCACCGGTCGAGTGAGACGAATATAAACACCAGTGGTAGAAAAGGAGTTAAAATGGATTTCGCAATTTTTAACAACAGTCAAGTTGAGAGAACGATACTAGATCTGGAGCTTTATTTTACATTCCACATCATGCTAAAATGAGCTCACCGAGATTCCACAGAAAAATGTGGAAAAACACTTCTACATGGTAGGTCATCAGTGTGGCACCAAGATAGTTGACTAGACAGTGACCGTAAGTTAGAGACCACTATGCTACAGCGTTCTTTATGATCTGAGCAGGTATCATGTATTTTACAGTGGTTCTTTGATTGTTGTGTGGTGCAGATAAAAAAATCAGGACTTATGTTCGCTGTCGCAACAATACAAGAATAATTTAAGCCCCGCAAAGACAGAAAACATGCAAACTCAGGTAAAATGACATATTCTCAGAAAAAAAATAGAACTTGTGTTGTTTCAATACATTTCTCGACAGTGGCAATTCCGCTTACGAGATCGTGAGCAGTCTATTAAGTTCACATCTATTTAAAGTACTGACATCAGGCCAATTTTAGATTTAGTATAAGTATCAAAATCAAGAATTAGTCATGAATAGGTTTTACATAATTAAATGTTATAAACAATGACTAGGTATATATAAGTGCATAAAAATGAAACATCGATTCTTAAGTAAAACAAAAATAAAAAAATAATAATAAAATATCAAATATCAAAATACATAATCTCAATGATGAACATAACAATAAAAAAATTACAGTTTAAATCCGGTTAAAAAAATTATAAAATAACCAAGTGCAACCTCGAACTCATGAACGAAAAGTTGGGTTAAACTATTTTAATGTGATACCAACTTTCTTCCTACTGCATAAAATGAAAATATGCAATTGCATTAAGAGTTACAAAAAGTTTAGTCAAAATTTCAAAAACTAGCATATACACACATATAAGTGTGTTTGCATGCAATAATCGTATTATGACATCGCTAGAAACCAAAAAAAGAAACTTTATTATTAGCAAGAAAAATCTGGGACCGCAAATTTTGTTTTCTGATTGCGTGACTTTATGAAGAATATTATGGGTAACTGCTAGACCACTGAAACACATATTCGTTCCACATAACAATGTAACTATTGTGGACTTTAAAAAATGCTCACATTACATCAGATAAATGCAAATTTCTGCAAATATGTTTACAATTAATAAGCATCATTTTGAAATGAATTTTGAGGTGAAGATTAAGTTTTTATGTAAATTGCTTTGTAATAAATTTTATTTTTTTGAACTCAGTTTCAAATCTTGTTATTTCTTTCATCTCTTTAGAATTTAAATTAAGAAATAGTACTTAAAATTCATGAAATACATGCATGTTGTATATATATATATATATAGAGAGAGAGAGAGAGAGAGAGATTTCAACTAACGAAATACAAAAGGTTGTATTCTACACATCATTACCAGTGTAATTTACCACACTATGATATTTGTCTTTAGTATTTTATGACTTGATTTTATACAATAATTTAAACTTCATATAATATTTACTTTTTAAAAGAATATTTTATGTGCATATTTCTCTTTTGATGTTTTTAGTAATTAAAAAGACAAATAATACTTACTTATATTTTTTCACAACAGAATACATACTAAAATAAAATTTTCATTGTAAATGGTAAAAGTGTAATTTCTCTTTGTGTTATTACATACTATAAATGTACACAGAACAAAAATTGTGTTAAATTCTAACATGGAAATGAATCATGGAAACAATAGATAAAACATTCATTACAAAAATAATGCATATACGTTGCAGCATTAATTTTGTCGTTTGCTTAAAGTATAAGAAAAAATGTTTTATTTTCAATGAACAGTTATAACCTTTTACTTTATGAATCAAAATATTTTAACAGTTTAGTAATAATAAAAAAAAATGCATAGCGTTAATGTGTAATGTTTTCTTTACAAGAACAAAATATTTTTAATTGTAACATTTTATTCTTTTCAGATTAAAATTTACCAGAAATGGTGAATATTACATGCATAACACGTACTTGAAATAAAAATTAGCTGAAGAAGAAAGAAAACAATAGCAGTATAAGTATTTCCATTGTTAGTACTTTTTTTTTTACCATTTTGGCTTCAAATTATTCTTCCATGTTTATTATTCAAATCAAGTACATCAGTTACTTCTTCCCTGAAAGAAAAATAAACTAGAGAGTTAGGACAAGCGTAGTTATGATGACAACGCAATACTAGAGCAAAATAATTTTGGGATTTACCTTCTGAATTGATAATTAGAAGAGAGTGCGAGATTTTGAAAGAAACTTATTAAAAAACACAAAAAGTATAATGGAAAAGATTCCTTCAAAGCAGTAGCTAAAAATTATATCGCAATTTTTAAAAATTTTTTGGGGTTATTTATTTTCATCTCCTTTCAAAAATTTCTACTATTTTTCCGTATCTAGATCGTATAAAGATTGAACCTTCGCGTTTAATTTTACCCACCACCTTTGAACATCTGAATTCATTTAACCCCTTAAATGGTGTAACCGTACACTGTAAAGGCTACCGAAAGTTCGCCACAACCGGTTTTCCCGCGCGCTCTACGGACACTGATATTTTCTTTCTATATTTCATTTTCCCATATTTTTAATTCTTTTAGCGAGATTAATAGTGCTAGATGTGATTTTAAGAGATATAGTTTATTCATGGTACTGAAATATTTTTCATCCGTGACTTTCTTTGTCATGAATGCCGGAATTTTTCATTATAGGCAGGAATTTCTGTTCTTGAAAATATCCGATAAAGAATAGGGATTGACAAGGCAAGATACAACTAGTTGCTTGAGGAAAATATGAAAATGGAAAGGCAATCCAAAAAGCAAACATTATTTCTGTCCCCGTTAGTTTTACAACATGCTTTAAGTTGTATATATATATATATATATATAGTAATTTAAAATAAAAGTGAAGAACTACTAGAACCTACAGTGCTAAAGCAGGAGGAAATTGGAATTCACCAGACACAACAAATGTAGATACAAAAAAAGTCTTTGGACTAAACTGGAGACCTATTATGATTTCTAAAGCTATCACTGAATTAGGCCATCGAATTAGGGTTAGCAATGCTTTATGGATCCACCTTCCCCGTACAGCAGAAACTTTCGACATAATAGAAGAAAGAAAAAAAAACCAAGTTGAAAAATTAAGCCTAATACAACACGTGGAAGAAAAACTGCTAATATATTAAAATAAAGCTAAGAAAAGAGAATAATAATGAATGTCTCAAAGAGAGGAATGATAATAATAAAATTTAAAAAAAAAAACTTACATGTAAAATAATTTCTGGAGATCGAAAATTCACCCTTCCACTATAAGCTCCCAACGCGAAATGAAGTAAAATGACGAATGCTATTGAGACGACTATTCGAGAAAGAAAACCCGTGGCGCTACCTGGATATTTATTTTGCAATTAAACAAACCACTAAGATTTTTTTATAAAAATAAACTAAGCAAAGGAAGTTTTAAAAACGATAAGGAACAAAGTTAAGAATAGATAAAATCAAATAGAAATATATTACAAAGTAAATAAACTTGGATGATTATATACTAATCGATATATTACAATTAAAATAAGAGCTTAAAATTGTTTTTGCTTTTTTAAAATATTTTTTTAAAATAAACTAAATAAAAGGAATTTTAAATAAAATAATGAACTAAGATAAAAATATATTTAATTAGAAATAGAAATATATTTATAAATAAATTTACTTGGATATTTGTATTCTGTTAAGTATTAAGTTTAGATGCAATTAAAAAATATGTCCTTTTTGGAACTACTAATTTAACTCAGGGATGCAATAGCCAATAAGGGACAAAGCCTAGTGTGCCTATCTCAACTTTCGTGACCATGGGCACTGAGGTGGATGCGTAGATGTTTCGGGTAATAGAAATTGCTGCTTAAGAATACGGACTTAGAATATACTTGGAAGAATACGTTCTGAAATAAGCCTGGCGCAATTTTTGAATTTGAAAGAATGATTTGACACATTAAGTCAAGTTCAAGGAAAATAATTTTATAACTGTAGATCATTTACATTTACATATATTTTAATAAACTGATATAATTTTCTTTGTTTTTGTATCCCTAAGAATTGTAAAACAACGACATAAAGATTGTGAATATTTATTTGATTCCACTTAAAGAATTACCTTACATAATTGTATCTATTGTTTTCTGTGAACTTTGTAAGTTTACCTAATTCTACCCACACTCAACTAGAACTTCTTTTTTTCGCTTTAAAACTAAAATAATCAAAAACTTCAAACATTTTTTTTAATCTTACAAAGTAATAAAAAAGAATATTCATTGTTACTATTCTTAATATCTAGAAATAAATAACAAGTAAGAAATCAAATTAAAAAAATTTAAATATTGAAATAGAAGAAAAAGATGAAATAGGAAACAATTTAATATTTCCGTAATCTCATATGTACCGAATAATATTTTGTTTAGATCCATGCTTTTGATTTAAAATTACATAACGTGTTTTCAGGTAATGCATCATAAAAGGCATATCTTTTTGCCTTTAAAATAATATGGACACCTGTTTTATATTTATTCTTAAGAAAATCAGTAGTCATTTTCAAAATCTTTGAAAAAACTTTTGTTGGATTAAGATTTGTATATATATATATATATATATATATATATATATGTATATATACTAGAGAAAGCCAATATCATGTCAATCTTTTTTCTTCGAATAGCAAACTCGCACAAAAAACTTACGAGGTTTCAAACACAATTTCCAAATGCAATTTTACAGAAATTGCAGCTGTCTGAAATTGTTTTAATCACAATAATGGCATGCTATTAATATTCCTTAACCAAGAAAGAAAAATAAAGCTTCTAAAACTTTCTGATAAACTCACACAGACACTTATTCATCTTACCAAACACAATAAAGATTTCATCGCTACGCGGTATATATATATATATATATATAACATCTTCAAACCATTTGAGAAATGATATTGAATAAATTAAATTAATATTGTTGCTTAGCGATAATAATATACTGGGTTTTTTTTCCCGTCAAGATTTTGAAAGATTTTTTTATTTTTTTGTTTTGTTCCAGATATGGAAATATTTAAAAAAATCTCTCATTCTATTAATTTGAATGAGATTTTTTTTTTAATAATTGTATTGTAAAAATGTTTTAAAAATAATTTAACTAATAATTTTGAAAGTAAAAAATATTAGAACAATCATTATTAATTAAATATACTAATATAATCACCTCAGAGTTTTAACAAGTGACTCTTCAAGAACCTTAATTATCTGCAATAAAACAAATATTTCCGTCTTGCTAATCAGGAGAATACGGCGATGGTTCAACACACAGACATTATTTTTTATCAAAAATCAAAGAACAGCAAGGGAGGTGTGATTGGGTGCATTGTCGTTGAACTAACACCAACAGTTTTCAGTTCGATATTCTGGACGAATGCGATGAATTCTGGCCACCAAACGCTTTAAAACAGCTAAGTAACACTGATATGTGTTTGTCCAGTTGGAACAAATTCTTAGTTAATAATACGCCTAACATCGATAATATAATAAGCATTGCTTTGATTTTGGATGGAATTTTCCCTGTTTTTTTTGGCTTGCGGTGAATTTTTTGACTTCCTTTCCTCACTTTGTCGTTTTGTGTCAGAGTCATATTGAAAATACCAGGTTTCATTACCTGTAACAATGAACTTCAGGAAGTTTGGATCGTTTTCAGCGGCTGAAATGATGTCTCTTGCAATATGCACTTCTGATTGCTTTTTGTGCAGATTGCGACATGGGCATCTTTCGATAGCTATGTCTTGGGGTTTCCGCGTAAGTTAGAGGTGTGGGATTATCTCGGAAGGATGAGACATTCTATAATTCTTAATATGACTTTTATTAAGAATTTAACTTAAATTACTTAGATATCGAACAAACTTATATTAAGTGAGAATAAACCAAAGTACGGCCGTTTAACTAAGTCAGATCGCGCAATTAGATCACTTATCAATATAACTAATTAGATCCACCTAATCTCGATTCAATAATATACTAGCGTTCAGAATACAATCTTCCTACCTTGGAGGAATACTCAAAGGCCCAATCAACTTCAGATATTCAGGTTAGGCTCGAGTGCAATATTATGCACCTTGTACAACTGGCGGGATCTCCGTGATTTCTTGGTAGGCCTTCTAATTACACTTCCACCTTTTCCGAACTAAGCTTTCTCTAAATTGCCATCCTTGCTCACTAAACTTTCTATCCTTTTAAAGGTTATCTTATTTGCATTTTTGCTTCGTATTTACTTCTTGGTTTTGGGTTGGAAAAGTTTTGCCATTAATCGTGGCCGTCAAGAACGTAGGAGTTATGTTAGAAGAAGAACACGAGAGATGTCACAAGGTGATAAATTGTGTGGAACCAATTTAACTCACACTTATGTTTTGCCCAAATCTTCAAGCAGGACGGTTCGAATTGCTTCTTTGTTGATGTTTCAAGAGACGGCTAACTTTCTTAATGGTGCACAGCGATCGTTTGCCACGAAATTTCCTACTTCCTCAATAATTTCAGGTGTACTAGATGAAATTGGTCTTCCCCTGCACTCATCATCTTCTACCGCATATCTTATACCCAAAAAACGTTTGTTCCACACAAAAACATTTGATGTTTCCGAATTACTTTTACCAAGTTTTGCGTAAAATTTGATAACGGTTTTTTCTCCATTCACTTCTGCAATGAACGCTTGTTTTCTCTCAGCTACTTAACCAAATACCATCAACTTGTTCGCAGTGAGTCAGCAGGCCGTGGACATTATGACGCATGCGCATTTTCACTCTTGGCGACCATACAGTCTGCCCTTTCGGACGAGTCTTAAAAACTTATTTGCCGCATTGTGTATTTTAGCAATTACTTTTAACACACTTTGAAAAACAATAGTGCACATTTATCAACCAATCTCGTTTTTTATATCAATTTTATTAAATCCGATAATCTTCAGAGAACTTCTTATTTCCATATTTTAATGAAAAATAGTCTAAATAAAGCCCAATTTGAAAAAGAAAAAAAATACTCGTACTAATAATTGTATCTTAGTATTTGTTCTGCATTTTTATGTATTACATATTTTTCAGTTTCTTATGAGCTCATTTTTTTAAAAAAAATCTAACTCAACATTATTTGTTTATTTTAATTAATTGAACCGTGTATTCTAATTTTTAGTCTTGACACAGATATATTTTCACTTGAATTAAGAATAATTGTATGTGACGTAGAATTTTACTGCACTTTTGAGTTATTCTTAAAACTACTTTCCTTAATTTGTTTTCCAAAATTATTTAACACAGAAGCTTGTATTATTATCATTTAGTTATAGCATTACATAACATTAATTTATATTAATTAGAAAAACATTTTTCAAATTAAAGGAGAATAAGTTTATAATATTATAGTTAATATTAATTATATCACGGTTAGCTAAACTATATATACGTAACTTATACAGATTATTTATAATAATCTCTTATTTATATAATTTTCTTATTTACTTAATTTAACGTTGTACTATTTAACCACTATATTATGTTTGGTATAAAACCAAGTGTAATAATTTATTGTATCATTCCTAAAAAATGTTGTAAATTCAAAGTTTAGGTTTGTACATAAATACGACTTGTCTTTAAAAAAGAAAGGTGATGCATTGGTATATGAACACAATTTATTTCAGTCGTATAATTAGTTTAGCAATTTACAACGAATGCTACTTTTTCAATTCCTACTATTAGCTCACACTCTCTATATATTTATTTATCTTGGTGGAATTTTCAATCATTTATACAATACATTTTAAAGCGCGAAATTTTATACACTTGGTTATTTTGGATGACAATACATTAATTTAATCATAATTAATAAAAATTGATTAAAACTAATTATTTTAAGAATTACAAATACAGCTACGTTGGCATCATTTCTGGCGACTTATCAACCATTTTGGCGTTGATTTTAGTTTTAGCCACTTGGGTCAAAACTTCAAAAGATATTTTTTCTCACGTTTTAAATCATTCAGTTCAACTGATATTTTACATACACGATTCTTTTGGATGACAATACGAACTTTAACGATAATTAATAAAAATTAATTACCACTTAATGTTGTGATTCTGTCGTATGTATATACATATTTATATTAATTGTAACTATTTAATAAAATGTAGCTAAAATAATTTTTTTTTGTTGATCTAAGTAGGAATTGACTTAATTTTTTTTATAGTAATTGCTTTGTGTGTCTTTGTACTCAAATCCGTATTTTTCCGTTTCATTGGAGCAAATCTCGCTAAGAATGCTTTATTGGTGACAAACACAGTATAAATATTTTTAAAAAAATGGTAAAAAATATCATTTTTCCTTAATTTTTCCTCCATTTAAGATGTATTATAAAAATACATTACTAGTAAGAAAAAACCGTGTCTTGTTTTAAAAATGCAGTGACAAAAGGTTATCAGAAGGAATATTCTGTTTGGTGTCGGTTGTATCATTTTTGGCGACTTTATTTCTAGTGCCAGCGAAATGGAAATGTACCTACAAATCTTCAAAAGTAAAAAGAATGTGTGTGTGGATCGAATTGTATATACTTACTCACGTCAAAACTTAATTAATTTGAGAGAAATAATTTGAGAATAAATATATTGAATCACATGTTTAAAATGATTTACATTACACTTGAGATGAATTTACAAACATTATTTAGATTTAATTGCGGAATATGACAACTTTGTGAAATTATATAAATTAATAATTTATTACTAGAAAAAAAATGATTTGTTAAATAAAAAGAAAATAGATGTATTCATTACTAAAACTCGAGTCTCTCAAACAACAAGCATATTTAATAAAGCTTTATATATATCATTTAACTAAACACAGGAATCTAGAATGGCAATTATAAGAAAGCAGAAACCGATAATGAAAATGAAAGTCATTTTTTTCTCCTGTTCAATTAAGTGTTAGTAATCAAATTAGAGGACTTCGCTAGATTAAATGTCTCCATATTAAGGAAAATGAACGATATTGAAGTAAAATATGTTCTTCCAAACACATCATCATAAAGGCTAGAATGAGCCTAAGTCATTGAAAATATGAACAAAACATGTCAAAATGAGGAGGAGCGAGATGGTTTTTCATATGCTTAGTATGCATCTTCTAGCTTTTAATTTTATCTAGCAAACCCTAGAGGGGTTGGATTTTTAATTAAATATTTGTGTTCTTCCTCATCTTACGAGAAAAAAAATTCCGATCGATGCGGCTTCCGCTCTGAAGTGAGAAGATATTAGCACAGAAAGAAATTAAAAAGAAATAGCAATTTTATCTGATTGTTTCTTTTATGAAGGTGTAAGAAATCATTATTCTTAGAAGAAAGAATTCAGAAACATAAAATGATCGCATCTGAAAGGCAAAGGAATAATGTTTTAAGCTTTTTAGCATTCTGGACATTTTTTTGGTTCTTTTTTTTTATGCTTGAATATAAAGAGAATGCATAATTATTTGTCATTATGTTCAAGCATGAGATATTATTTTTTTTTTTTTTAAAAAAAATGAAAGATGAAAAAAATAAAAATGCGGTTTTTGGCTTTCTCGCAACGTTGAATGGAATTTTATGGAAAGTTAATTTAATGTGCAGTTTTTGATTATCATTTTTTGTGCAACTAGAAAAAATATATTTATCATGTTGAGTTTTAAAAAAAAAAAAAAATAGAAGAAAAATAATACATTTTTTAGTTATTATTGCAGTTAAATAACGCTGTTTTATGATTTATTAATCGATTCTAATATTTGCATTTGAAATTGGTTCATAAAGAACCACTTAAACAATTTGGGTTTTTATACGATTTTATTTTAACTGCATTTAAATGGAAGAAAGAGTCATTATATTATTCCCTATGTAATTTTATTATTTACTCAAACATTTATTTCATATTATACAAATATTCGAAATTAAGATAAAAAATCCCACTATTTTTTTCAAAATTTTTATAAATTATGTAATGAATATAAACACATTTAATATATAATAAACTATTCGAGTGAAAGCTATTTATACAACTATGGGGAATAATAAAATAAATGGAACAATTTCTCTAGAGATATGATTTAGTTATTATCAGCTTACAAGTTTTCTTCACTTAATTACAGTTTTTGTTTCAAGAAAGTAATACAATTTAACATGAAAATGTAATAACTCAAAACATTATCAAAAATGGTAAGAGAACATTTTTTTTATAAAAATTATTGTAAATATTACACTTTTGATTAACTATAGTTAGAAAATCTTCATGGGTATTATATTTAGTAACTATGTCTAAATGGTTGGTAATAATTATAAGTAAATACTTCTAACGTTCTGCTTTCAAGCTGGGGTTTACATATTGTCTAGTAAATATTTTCAAATTCTTAGATGCAACAACTTACGTAGATATTTTTCCTCCCCGTTTTCTTTCTTATTTCTTTTATTCTATACTGCACAGTGAATATTTTCTTTTATATCTCTTTGATTACTACAAAATTCCCAATTGATAGTAAATTTAGTATGTAATTTTGTCACACATAAAAAGTTAGAAAAAAATGTGCAACATTTTATATTATATGTGTAAAGATTTAAACATAGTCTGCGGAGTGAATGAACAATGAATATAGAAAAAAGTATAACTTTAAACTGCATTTCTTTTAAAAGTTACTATTTACAAATAAAATTAAAAATAGAAAGTTACCCCAAAAAATGTTTAATTAATCTTTGAATCGATCTTATTTATTTCTAAATATTTATGAGTTGCAATTATTTTTGCTTAAGCAAAATAAAAAAAATGACTATTTATATTTTATTTTATGTTTATTTTAGTCATAAATTAAAACCGGAATCATGCAAAAAAAATATATGGACCTCAGTCAATTTAAAATCTCCAATATATGTTTAATATTAGAAAAAGTTATAAAAATAGACTTAAAATATTTTATTTCTGTAAAATATTAATACACCACTGGCCATTAAAATTGTTACACCAAGAAGAAATTTAGATAACAAAATGATATTTATTTGACAAATATATTACACTGGAACTAGCAAGTAATTAAATTTTAAAGAAATTTGGGCACAAAGTTCCAGAGAAATCAGTACCCAGAACAACTCCCTTTGGCGGTAATAACAGCACTTATACACCTTGGCATTGAGTCAAACAGAGATTGGATGGCCTGCTGCGTATGGTGATGAGCCAGTCGTTCGACATGAAACATCCATTTTCTATTAGCGAGCGATCAGGCGAAGGTGCAGTCTAAGCCATCTGCTGAACATTTCCCATATCAAGGAAGATTTGTACAATACCCGCAACATGCGAACGTGCATTATTCAGCTAAAACATATTGTTTCTCAGGGCTCGAATAAAGGATAGAGTCGCTGGTCGTAACACACCAGAAATGAAATGAACACTGTCTAAAAAGCCGTCAATGCGAAAAAAAGTGACCCAGACGTTTATTAATAACATCTCATACCATCACGCCAAGTTATGGACTAGTACGCTGCCAATGTGAGTTCACCTCAATGCTGCTAAACACGGATGTGATCCTCTTGATGCTGTAAATAGAACCTGGATTTATTTGAAAAAATAATTTTTCACCATTCGTGTGCCCAGGTTCATCGTTGATCGCACCATTGAAGACGTTCCTGTCTGTGATGCCGTGTTAATGGTACCTGAAGCCACAGTCTTCGAACTGAGAGTCCATGCTGATGCAAGAGTCGTCGAATTGCTCTTGCAAAATACCACGAATCTTGACTCAGATCTCGTATCGTGGATGCCCGATTCACTAAGACCATGCCTGTAAAGTGAATGTCTTCTTAGCTGCTAGTGATAGGGACCGTTGAGATCCAGCACGGCGATTCATATTATCGTCCTGAAACCATTGATTTCATATTTTGCTACAATCAATGGATCTTGAGCGATGAGAGCAGCAATTCTGCGACACCATAAACCTCAATCCCGGTACGTTATCATTCAACCTTTATCGAAGTCAGAAACATACTGCTCCGCATTTCTACTTCTTACACAAGGCTTCACAACAGCTTTTCTCTCGGCAACAACATTCAAATGCATTTAGTGTTTGAGAAACTGGATGAATAATTTCCTCATTTAAGGCGTCACTATCGGAGTCTTCTTTGTGTGAATTCATTGAAAAGCTAATCATTTGCATAACTCAGCACCTTCTTCCTGTCGTTTAAATTTCACGTTGGTAGCAGGTAGCCTTCTTTGTGTGGCAATTTTAGTAACCAGTTGTGTAGATTTATTTTTTAAAAGAAAATTCAGCTATGAAAATACTTTATAAAAAAAATTTCAAAATATACATTTTTAATAAAAGGAAATCCTTTGCCGAACTGAAGAAAGGAATTTTAGTACATTTGCAGCTTCAAGAAGTCAATTTTATACAAATATATTTTTAAAAAATAATTTTAAAAGAGGTTATGAAGATAATTTTAAAAAATCTCACGTCTAAATCTGACTATTATTAAGCACTCTGCAATAAAAATATAAATATCAAAAGGGATGTAGTTTTTATTTAAAGCAAGTAATTAGGCCACGCACAGAAACATTTTCACAATTATAAAATATTGTTCTATATATTCTGTAAAAAGTGATACTTATGTTGGCCATAATCAAAATCATATAAGTGTCAGACTTCTTAAAACAAATAAACGGTGGAAATAAAAAAAAAATTGCAAAACGTAAGTGGAAAAATTAAAAGTCCGAATATCAAAAACTGGAATATATAAATGGGGGGGGGGGGCATGTGTGTGTATGGAACAGAGAGAGTATATGAGGATTTCAATAAAAAACGCAGACCTCTATTGAATATTAACATAATAATCATCAAGAAATAATGACAACATTTTCATTAAAATAATAATGAAAAATTTGTAATTACCTTTGCCTGTATTTATTGGATATAAAAATAAGATTTTATATAACTTAAAATAAGTAAAAAGAACACGCGTCAGCTTTATAATATATTTTTTGCAATAATTTTTATATATTCTTAAAAAGTGGAATGAACTACATAGAACTTATTCAATATCATAGTTTATTAAAATACTAATTTTTTTGATTGATTCAATGTTCATTTTAAATTACATTTATAATCGTTACAAAAAAAGAAATTTTGTATGTGCTTATTTTTTCAATCTTACATGCTCATTAAATACAGTAAAAAAACGTTTTTAGAAGTGAAAAATAAATGAATTATATTTAAAATATTTTTGAATTAATGAATATTTACTCGAAAATATTGAAAAGACCGACCTTACTTCTCAGTTTTTCAGTAATTTATTTAACACGATTAAAGTTAAAATTATGCAGTTATGTGCTTTCAATGTTTCTTGAATTGAAAGTTCTCATTTTCTCAGATTTCTGCTCGAATTTTCTTAAATATTTAATAATGCATATGAAAAGTTATGATTATAGAACTACTCAGCACATTATTTTTTATAATAGTGTGTTAAACTAATTTAAATATTTAAAAAAATAAAAACAGCTACAACGAAAAAGTAAGGCATAGTTTTTTATAAAAAATTAATTTGTAAAACAATTGTAAACAATTTGAATTCTTATTTAATGTATAGAAAATTCATATTTCAGCTATTATTACTTTTTTTTTAATTGGAGTTTTTAACTAAGTTAAAGTTAGATGTATATATTTTCTCAAATATTAATATTTGTTTATTTAGGGTTGGAAGAAAAGAACTCAAGAATAGAGTTTTATAACATATTTTATAATTATAGAAATGTTGATAGTATTATGTGTACTTTTCTACAAAACATGGACCGTTATTCGTATTCATATATAGTAAAAATGTAACTTGATATTCAGATACTTTTCGTCGTAAAACTGTCTCATTTTTGCAACTTCTCTACTGGGGTATCAGTCACTGGCTTTATTTAACCATAAATCATTCTGACATGCTTTTGTCAAGAAACGTCTTCTGAGCCAAACGATGTAATCTTTCTAAAATGATTGAAGTTGTACTTGTCATAAATACTCATCTGTAATACTGTCAAAGAACACATAATTCCTTCTTACTTTCTTTAAAAAACAAAGTTTTAACAAACATCGTGCATATCTTAAATTCAGTTTTTTAATGTCGAAATAATGATGTCAAATACATCCACTTAATTTAAAATGTTTTAAATGGATTTTGTTTATAGAATGGAATGTTTGTTTATATTTTTCTAGTAATATCATTAATTACATATTTTGTAACATTTAAAATATAAATGAAGTTGAAAACGAGTTTTTAAATCGTCTTATTGTTTTAATTTTATTCTTTTGTATTCGAAGTTTTTCTATTTTATATTTCTTAACACTTCAGATATCTTTTTTTTTCTTTTTCCCAAATATTTCTACTTATGTTTGGTATTAAACCAATCTTAAAGAAGCACATTGTTATCATAAACAGCCTGTTTTCTTTACAAAAAACATAATCAATGTTTTTTTTTATTTTAAAGAGTTACTGAAAACTAAAACAATGTCTTAAACATCGAGACAAAAAGACAATTTTTCTTCTATTAGGTTTACATTTTTCCAAGAGAAAAATTGTATAAAATTTAAAAAAAAATAGTTCCTTTTTTTTAATAATTAAAAATAAGTGAAACACAATTAGTATAAGTGCTAAAAAGTAGAAATAAAGGATGTATAAGGTGTATTTGAATAGCACAAAAGAACTGCTTGTAATTGTATGCGACACATGTAATAGCTCTAATTTATTCTACGGAGTGAAGCGACCGAAAGTAATTTTTTTTGGAGTTAAGCAAAAAAATAGTATAAGCTTGACTTAATTTCCGGAGATATGATTAATTAGAAATTATTTTCAGCGTGAAATTGTTTTTTACATCTCAATCAGCCCTTAGTAAAAACATGTAGCGAGCTCTACAGATTCAATAAAGCTTGATCTATTTTTTTGTAATACATTATTCAGTTTGCTTAAAGAAGTCTTTTACGTTATGCACTAGATGAGTATT
This sequence comes from Trichonephila inaurata madagascariensis, assembly GCA_019973955.1. NCBI lineage: Eukaryota > Metazoa > Arthropoda > Arachnida > Araneae > Nephilidae > Trichonephila > Trichonephila inaurata. The sequence continues at coordinate 313,381 of BMAV01001302.1, read as the reverse complement.
TTAAGCATATCAAATATTAGTTTTTTTTTCATGTGTTTCATAAAAAATTTATTATAAGAGCTTAAAAAAAACTTTAACTTGAAAAATTATTATTAAACTCATCATATCGATCTATTTATTTTCTACTGCAAAAAAGTGTTAAGTTAATTTTTAATACAAATTCACTTATAAAAAAAATACTTGAGGAAACATTATTTCTTTAAAAAATTCAATTTTTAATCCAAAAGCAATTTTAATGTGATTTAATTAAATGCTTAATATTTTTAGTAAAAGAATATATAAATTAATGTATATATATATATATATATATATATATATATATATATATATATATAATTAAATTAGATTAAAAATTAAATTCTCTATCTAGCACTTAACTCATCTTTTTCCTCACCTCTTGAAGTATCAAACTAATCACCCATTTATTTCTTCCGAACATATGACCTAGCCAATAAACATGTCTAATTCCAGATCGTAACATTTATTAGCCCTATATGTCAGCATTAACTTTCAAGAGCACTCATCAACGCCGCGATCGGTGTTTTAAGTGTTTAACCCACTTAAGATTTTTCGGTGGCGTTCTTTTTCTCTCTACATTTTTGCGTCAGATGATGTCTAACTTCGATCAAATAAAGTTCCTTTTTTAAAACTAGCTCTATTTCTGACTTCAAATCATGTCATATATATATATATATATATATATATATATATTTAAATTTAGTTTACTTTTTATATTTTTATATATAATATACGTTCATCTGGTAACTATACAATGATGTTAACTCAATTATTAAAAGATGAGATTTTAATTTTAAAACTCGAATTTTCTTATGATATGGGTTGAATTCACTAATACACTGATATGTATTATTAAAATATAATCACTTATATACACAAATAGTACCCATCCATTTTCAATTAAGAATCAGTGTATTTATGACAGGTAAATTATAATTACTGAGGCACCTTGTTAAATTTCATTACACAAGTTATTATCGGAGATCCCTCTTAGGAAGAATTAACTTTATTTTAATGTTAACTATTTTTACGTGCATTAATTAGAAACTTTAAATTGTAACTTATAATGGTGATTTAGCGCATGTAACTCATCTTTAGAGAGAGTGTCAGTGTATTATAAACCACAAATTTCTTTATTTTTACTACAAAAGACTTGTAATTCGATAAACTAGGATTATCTTTCTAATCTTGGAACTTCATCATTGTCTTTTCTTAAAGTTATTCTCATTATCTCTTTGTATCAGGGGTTTATGTGTGAGAATATGAATGTAAGAGGGTACCAGGATATGCTCAAAAGGGTAAAATAACACAAATAAGACTATTTGTTTATGAGACATATATCTTTAAAAATTTCCAATAGAGCTTAGATTATTTTGTAATCTTCAAAAAGATATTTTAATCATTCTGTAGAAATAAAAAAAAATTTAGTTATTTTTTTTTTTCTGCTTAATTTAAGTTGAACATAATTTTTGAGATTTCATAAAACATGCTTATGTTTAGGTACCATTTTTTAAAAATGTTTCTCTTAAATATGTAAAATTGTTTTACATATGTATAAAACAATACACAAAATATAGTGAACCTATTTTCTTAGTAAAACTTTTTTTAAGATAGTTTCTTTAAGAAAATTATAAAACTTTGTAATTTTTGAGGAAAAAAATTTTTCCCCCTTTTTCACAAATAAAATTATTTTTTAAAAAAAACTATGTGCTATACTTTGACTAAAAAAAACAGGCTCACTATATGCACAGCTAAAAGTATAAACAATTTGTATCCCTATAGTGCAATAGTTTTATTTAAAAGTGTATCTAAAAGCATAAAAGTATGCTTGGCAGAAAAGTGAAAACACTAAACATTTGTAAACGTTCGTTTACGTGTTTGTAAATTATTTTTCTCATATTTGAGGGTTATTTTAACAACGAACATAAAAGTGTTATGCATTTTTAGATTCAGAAAAGTATGCATTATTTTTTAATACTAAAATCGAAAAATCGTTTTTTTTTTAATGTGCATGATGTCCAGGTTCTCTTAATCAAAATCATAGGTCTTGTCTGTTTTGCATATATTAAATTAAAAATGACAACTGATCGGATATTCGGCTAAACGATACAATTTCAATGAACTAAATCTTATTTAAGAATTGATACCATTTCACATATATATATATACAAGTATATATAATATTTTTAAAATACATTATATAAAATATAAACATTAAAAAAAAGAGAAAAAAAAAAAAAGAATTTTGCCTAATGACTTTGAATTGATATTCTTCAAAGTTTCTTGAATTTACGAATATATCTCTCTCTCTCACAGCAATAAATACATTTTTTAAGATGATAAATGAACTGATTTGGTAAACTTAGCATGGGATTCTCTGTTAGTGGACAAGGTTGCCGAATGGTCATTGTTGGCCCTGCCGAGTCACGGATTGGAATCCTATTGTCGCTGAATACATGCCGTAATGAGACGCTAATGTACATTAAATCTGCCGTGACTTAATGCCTTAGCGTGGTCTAAAAATGTGGAGAGGGGTACAACATTAGATATATTTGTATATCTATATTGTATATATTAGACATTTGAACCAAAGTATTAGATATTTTTACATATATCATATTTAGCTGTTTTGTTACTGCAGTTGTTTCTGCAAGCTACAAACAACAAAGGGAAAAAAAATAAAAGTGCTTAACGACCCGTCCGAATAGGATTTCATTTTCATCCCAATCGTCTGTGTATAGAGTACTAAACTAAATGACACATTTATACATTATAGCAAAAAGTGCCCATGCAAAAATAACAATAATAAATACTTTTTACCCAGTCTGTAAAGTACTGATTGGTAACTGACGTCGCTTTCTGAAGTAACACTAAGCCAATCTGAGAGGGATGAGATACTTTCTTCAATGGAATAATAATTGTAATGATGAGAAACTAATTATTGACGTACTAGATCATTTTGACCAAAAGAACAAACCTCAATATATTAAATAAATTGAATTTAATCGCAAAATTTTTCTTTTTTGGCATTATACAGTTTCAAGTATGCGAATAATATTTATATACCATAAATAATAGAAACCAAACCTCAAGTAAGAATTTTCAAGTTAATTACAGATTTTCAAATTTATGTCAAGATAATAGAATCGATCAAAACATCAACTAGTCACATCTGTAATTATAATAAGTTATTTACTTGCATTTGTTCCCTTAATAAAGATATACATTTTGAAAAAGAATACTGAAAAGTTAAATAGTATTTGAAAAGTTTTGAAAATCACAATTATATTAAGTGGCTCATTTCCAAATTTTCTTTACGTCTTTATTAATGGTTATATCTTTAAAAAAAATGTTGAATTCCTAAAAAAAATTACATACTCAGTTCTTTTAAATTGAAAAAAATATATGATACATAAGCATCATATTAAGATACATTTTTTCCTCTTAAAAGCTTTATATTAATATTAAAGTGGCCTTTTACTTAAAATCTATAAAATTATTAGTAATGTATGAGCTTAATAAGAATCTTTCACTAAAGTTGTGATGGGAATACACATTTAAAAATTAATCATTAACCATAACTATACGCAGACTGAATTACATTGACAGAATGGTTATATATTGCAGATAATTTGAATAAATTGTACTAATAAGGGGGCAAATGTAAGTTTAATTTATGTACAAAATAATTAATAATTCTTGAAAGTTAGTTCATAATTCGTGATTTTAAATGCTACCAATTTATTTTATCCCTTCAAATTAATTAATGATATTTTAAGAATGAATATTTTTGTATTGATTCAACTACGTTTATAACAATTCATGTCACTTGCAGAGTTTATCTTGTAATTAAAGTTAGATTTTAGTACCTTCTGAATCTTTATGATGTAAATAAACTGTATCTAAAAGAAGATTGATGGCGCAGTAAAGCGGTTCTTGAAATTGCACTTTCTGCAGGAGGGTCTGAAGTTGTATTAAACAATAATCTTTAGCATTACTTTTACGCTCTCAGCCAAGAGTAGATAAACAAATAAATAAAAAAGCTGCCGCTTCACTGGATATGATTCCAATCAATAAGTAAATCCCGCTTTAATTTTAAATCAAGCCCACTTAAAACTTTAAATTAGTTTTCAGTAAGTTTAGTTTGGCAATTATTTTCCGATCCCAAATCGATAACTGGAAGTCTTTGAAAGTTCTTTTATTAAACGAACAAATGTTTTTAAAGAAAACTGAATATTTTGTATCTTGTCTTGGTTTTCATTTTTTATGACCGAATATTGCTGAGCATCTTTGACATCGAAAGTGGATATAAAATGAAAACAGTAAAAATGGACGAGTTGTCCGTATTCAAGTTACATTCGAAAATATGCATTTTATAGTCTGTAACTTACGTGTGCCGGTATCTTTTCAAACTAACATAAATGCATGTTTTGCATGCCTAGCAGAAAATTTATGGACTGTAACTTAAAGTACTATCTTTTGATCGGTATTTCTTTATTGTCTGTTTGTGAGCTTCTTGCTCTTTCTCTTGAGTATTATTGATGAAATATACGAAGCAGTAGAAAACTAAACTAAAAAGCATTTTTGATCAACATTTTTTAAGAAATGGTTAAATGCAGAGTTTTTGAGATGTTCTATATCTGATAACGAATGATATGATTTAACCCGCGGTCACTCGCACCTGTTTTTGCTACCGTCGTTACTCGCGGGGTGTAGAGAACACCCAAAACTTTTAACACGTGTACTTAATTATGAAAATAAAATTAAGTCATTATGATACATATTTATATAAAGTACAAGATGTTTTTCGTATTACACAAATAAAATTATTAAATTTATTGCTTACAAATTAGACTAACATTACTTTAAACTAAACATACAAAATTTTCATTTTAAAACACATAATTTTATATTTTTTCATAAATCAGTAAAACGTATATACCAGTAATAAATATGCTTTATAATTAATAAGATAATGATAGTAGAAAGTAGAAAAACAATGTTTTAATCATTTTCAAAACATTCAGATCAGACTCTAAACAAATGCTCAAATTCTCACGGGAGTTATCCGCCCCCCAAGATAAAATTTTGAAGGCCATTACATTCCAATCGTTCGAGAAAGAGGGATTGCACCAGGCCTGAAGGTTCAATGACCTAAAATGTGCAGCTACAGAAAAGATCGGGGTTCTGCGCTTTCTTTTTAGAATCCTGGGAGGATTTTCTTGTTGCTGGGGTGAACAGATCACCCATCGTGAGTGATCGCGGGTTAAAAATTACATTGAGTAAACATAATTTTGAAAATCATTTTCTTTGGAAAATATAACTTTGAATAGCTAATATACTTCAAACTATTCTGTTTTGATTAAAAATTATATTCATTTTTTGTCAAGTGTTCTCGAAGAATCTATTGTGAAATGTTTTTCTGTTCGTTTCAGGCATTCAAAATGTGATCTTGTAAGCGAATAAACTTAATTTTAATTTTTGCTATACTTTATGATGTTTAATTTGATATACATAAAGACGTTTACAAGAAATAAATCAACTAAAATTTTATTTTTAATTATTTCAAATAAATTTGTTAATAAATGTAGGATTTCCAAAATGATATTAAAATTATTTACTTATTTATTGTTATTTGATGCTTCATTTCTCATTTTATTTTAAATTGTTTTTAAAGTTTTGTAATTTTAAAAATAATGTTATTAGTATAACCTTGGTGATCAGTCATTCCTTGCAAAGCATAATTGTAGTTAAATTTATTACTTCTTTTTTAAAATATGTTTATATTTATTTCACAAAAATGAATAGATAAATAATTGCTGAACATTTATCATTTTTACTGAGGAATGAATTCATTTCTCCGAACCCTAATACACAAGAGCACAAATCACATTTTATCGAAACTTTACACTTTTGTTAAAACATTTCATTAATAGATAATACTCTTCTATGAAATGTAACAACGATTAATGATATGAGAATACAATTATCTTGATTTTATTAAACATAATGTAAAACGAATGTCAATTACAACATTACAATGATCTTAGAAACTCTAATGAAAAAAAGATTGCACCCAATATTCACCCTATATATTCTTTAATAAATGGAGATTTAATTTATGTATTATATAAATCAATTACCTTCATACAGATGCATTTTGCTATAATATTATACTCACGTTCTATTATATTTATTATTAGATGATAGTATTTGTACAGGGTGAGTACAAGTGATGGACCCGATTTTAAAAAATTATATTTTCGAAGCTACTTTATACATTTTAATAAGTGATTCATTAATGTACAGAGAAACATACTAATTCCTTCCACCAGTGTCTACAACACAGTCAGAAACGCTGTTGCACAAATACAAACATGGCAATAATATCTTGATGAAAGAAGGTTTTCTTCAATTTTTTCTATGCAACGTGCATTTAGAATTCGCTACCGAAAAGAAGCACCAACCAAGAAGAGAATTCTCCGCAATGGTATCATCAATTTAAGGAAACAGCTTGCAACTGTAAAAAGAAAAGCAGCGGCTATTCAAGCGTCGTAGTCTGGTAAAGCATAGTTCGAACTTCACAAAAGATCTACGTGAGTTATACCGCCTGGGAACTTGAAATGTCCCAGAAAACGGTACGAAAACTTTTACGAAAAAAATCAAATATCAAGCTGTATCATTTGCAATTGACACAACAAATTAAAAAAACGACAAGTAAGCATTTGTATAGCTCTACCTACCATTTTATAAAGTAATGCTACACAATGTGGGGAACGAATCGGATTATGGATTAGACCAGGGGTACTCAACTTTTTCTCTGCCGGGCCGCATACATATGTTAGCTATTTTACGGAGGCCGCATACATATGATGGCTATTTCACGCGAGCCATAACATGATAATTAATGGGGGGTGGGAGGGAGAAATGTTTAAGACCCCAAAATAACATAGAGAATTTAAAATGTGTAAATTGATCAAAATATTAAAGCTCCTATATTTTGCTTTTTTGAATTATTATTTTTTATACTTTTTTTCATTTTTGTCACTAATTTGTTTCTGAATTGGAAGCATTTAAGAATCACTCTTTCACAATTTCTGCATCAGTAAGCGGTTTCATATGGTTACCAATAATATAACAAATTTCATAGGGTGCCTTTGTTACCTCTGACAAAACACTTTTTTGCTGTTGTTAAGATTATTCTAGAGAGCCTATTTATCACCTCCTGAAAGAGATATTTGAGGAAAAGTGTCAGTGAATGCGTGACTTTTGTTTATTGGTATTTATTTTTAAAATACAACACTTTCGTGACAAATCAAACGATTACTGAACCATGCTTGTTTTTCACTACAAAATAGTCAAAATCCCAAACGTCTTGAAATAATCTATTTTCTTCGAATATTTTTCGCTTGCAAGTTATGAATGACAGTTAAAAATTAGTTCCACTCATAAAATGGTCGCTACTCTACTGTTGTCTTTTATCACTAATCCGGGAAAAAAATATATCAATTCGCTCCCATACGACATTAACAGCAAAAAGCAAAATTGATATATTTGATTTTTTAACAAAGAACTTCCCTCCAAATTTTCATAAATGAATTAATTTTTCAGAGCAATAGGCCATGACTGGGCCACTTAAAAAGGCCCGGTGGGCCGCAGTTTGAGTATCACTAGATTAGACGTATGCCGTGTGACAAGAGAGTCACACATTGAACATTTGTAACAGAAAAAAACGTAGTACATTTCTCTTAACATCAGCGTTTCTCAAACTGTGGGGCGCTTCCTCCTTGGGGAGGCGTGACAATTCTACGAGGGGGCGCGAGTATATTGAAAAGTTGAAAACAAAAGGTTATTTAAAAAATTATTTAATTTACTGAAAGTAAAGCAACAGAATACTTTCTGATATAATAAAATATAAAATACACATTTACAATGATATAGTACACTTATAAATATATCAGTACTGTACAATGAATATTTGATTATTAATTTAACAATACTAAGTTAATAACAAGTTTGATAATTATCAGTGACCCCATGGGCTTGTTTTAACACTAATTTTGATAATTTGTACGGTTTATAATTAATTCCTTGACTACCTATTTAAATTTATGTGATTCGCTTCCCAATGTCACTATTTTCCACCTAGATGAGTGTATTTTGATGTTTTTTGAGAAAAAAACATCAAAAGAAAAGGAATAAGTTAGCAAATCCTCTGAAATAAGTAAATCCTTCGCAAGCACTGTCAATGTCCTTTTAGTGCATTCTAGAGCCTCCGGAATAAACTTATGGATAGCACCGCACAGAAAAGATCTTACTTCGGAAAGACATATATATACAGTCAGAAAATCAATGCTTTGGCTGAGCAAGACGTTTATATACGTCGGTGGTACATAAGAGGTTAAAGTCGCATTGTGGCTTTAGTGTCAAAGCATAGTATTATTGAATTCAATACATTGTAATTGTATAAAGGGGGGGGGGAGTGATGAAAATGATGATTGAATAGCGCGGGTCGCGTTTATTGAAAGTTTGAGAAGCACTGCTTTACATTCATAATCACTTATTGTAATAATTGCAGTAGTTTCGATAATATGACATATTAAATTTGGGTCCTTCATTTGTTCTCAACCTGTACTATATGAACTTTTGAATTTTCATAATTATATATTAGATCCTCAGAAATTCTAAAGGAAAAATTGAAAGTTGATATTTAGTCTAGAAAAACTTAATCTATAGCAATATCTTCTAATATTGCTGTAAATTCCAATTGATCTCCCTCTTTTCCCCATGAGAGAAATAGTAACATTCGTATTACTTCTTCCTTGTTTTATTTGTGACATTACGATGTTAAAAAGAATTAAATTACTTCTAACAACTTCTGTTATTTTTGTTAAGGTCTAAAATAAAAGTAACTGTGGAAAAGAACCTTATCGATTTTCTCTTAATACGCTGCTGTTTATATAACTGTAAAATTTTAAGACTAAAATTACATGATCAAGTGATTTCTTACGTAAAATGGTCTAAGGAAGAAGTAAAAAGGTCGTTAATGATTACAGTTTTCCATAAAGCTGTAAAAAATTCGAATGTTCAGATGTCTTTTCACCTTAGAGAAAAAAATTTAAAACTAAGACTGTATAATTTTTAACTGAGATGTATAAAACGCAATGCAAAACAAATGCATATTATTTAAAATTTAATGTAGGAGCAATATACCAGAAAATCTTACACGGAAAAAAACAGTAAAAAAATGTATAGGTCCACAAATTTTGATAATATTTTTAAACTGTAATTTGCTTTATCATGTAGAAAATAATTTTTTCATAAACTTAAATTTATTACCTTGGTAATTAATTTTTTTTTTTATTTTGCTATCACGTTTATTGTATTTAAATACAGATTAAGACAACATTCTAAAATTGCATAACATGACGATTTTTTTTTGTTGTTGTTGTAGTTCAGTTTCATAATGCATATCTTTTCTGACTGGCCTAGGTTCGATGCCTATTTGCCACCAAATACCCTCCGAGTGTGCACGGGGTACGTGCTCGTTAAATCAGTGGGTCCGAAAGTCTTGTGGTGGTCGCAGCAGAAATCACGGTTGCAGGGGTCTGGAGAATATTTCCTTCCTTTCCAGTTTCCTGCCTAAATTGTGGAGGTGGGAATAGGTGGTGTCGCCATCTATCGTAAAGAAGTCCAACCTGTCTCAGGCTCTGGCAACTTCCATTTCTTCCCTTTGGGATCGACAAGACAACAACAACAAAAATGTATACATATATATATTATCCAAATCACAGATATAATAAATAACAAATACTCATTTATAACGATGTTTTCTTAAAGAATTATAGATATTCATTGTGAAATAAATTGTTAATTTGAATTCGAACTAGTGTTTCTCTTAATTGCATTAGTGTCAGTTTAAAATAATTGTTTGAAAGAAGGTTTAGAATAATTTTTTCAGAATTATTTCCATTTCTCTTCAGTATTAATTAGTTCTCCTCTGAACGAACTCATGAAAATAATAATAATAATAATGATAAATGCTTCCCATTGATTTTCCCTATCCTGATAAACAAATACAACCGAAGACTATTTTTTCCCTTACCATGTTTAAATCTACAAAACTAAATTTATTCCACACAATCCACTTTATTCAAATAATAAATCTGAATTTCCATTAATCGAAACATTTTCTGAAAGGTACTTAGTTTTAAATTACACGCGCTTTTTCACGAGAAACAAAAGCCACAAAGTCATCGCGTTTGTTATTTAATTAAAACTCAGCCGAACAAAATTCAAATCATTCTCTCCTTTCCTCCATTGTCTTCGAAAGACACCGAAATAAACAATTAACTTTCTCACAATGCAATGTTTCAAAAGAAAACCAAAGTAAATCAACACGATATCAAATCTCTTCCTCACCAGGAGCTATTCATAAACTCTTCGTGTGACCTATTGTACAAGCAAACAAGCCAAGAGTGAAGGGGAAACGTCAGAAGGGATGACAAGAAAATTGTTTACTTTCTTATCTAGCCCATGCAATATTTGCCGAAGTTGCGGGTCTTTGAAGCCTTGAGGAATATAATCCGCTTAAATCCGGATGGTGAGTTGGAAAGGCAATTGTTTTCCAAGATTCATATACTTTTTATCGTTCCGTGAAAGGCTCCAGCAGCTGGAAATAAGGTTCGGTGTTTCGAGAAAGGAAAACTGTTTCCTTCCATCTAACTGTTGAAGAATGACGCTTTGAATATTTTGGGGGAAATGAATTGTGGTAGACGCGTAGCATTGAAAGTGAAATGTTTGCCGAAACGCATTGCAAAGGGATAGGATTTGTTTGTTATTCAAGAATTGATATATTACCTAGTGGCTCGGTATTTTCAACCAAATAAATTGTTGCTTGTGTTGTAACGTTTATGTTTGAATAAACTTCAATTACAATATTTGGAAAATCATGGCTTTAGTGAGACGATTTTTGTTATTTGATGTTGTAAGTCTCGTTACCTCATTTTACATATATATTGAGATTTAAGATAAATAAAGGAAACTGTAAGTCAATACAAATGCAATACTTCTTTTCAATTACCTATAGAAAAATGTTTTGAATAAATTTGATTGTTGTTATTGTTGTGTTTTGAAAGCAAAATACCCTATGATTATATTAATATGATTCAATTGTTTTTCCCAAAAGAACTGATTTGTAGGTAAAAAATTATATTAACAATTACAATAAAAAAAACCTTTAAGGGCATATATATATATCTAAGAAGTAGCTTTTCTGGAAATATAATATTTTCACTCCCAAGAAAACAAAGTATATTTCAATCCTCTGAGTGTTTTTGAAGAAATAAATTAATCAAGTTGATAATTTTTATTATATAAAATTTAAACTATTTACACCTTACTACTTACAAATATAATCATGCATGTTATTTTGCAAAAAGTATGGATTGCATAAAGGCACTGTTTACTACATGAATCTCGTTGGTCGATATAAATATGACATTTATACGAATCATATCAAAACTCAAATAATCAAGAGCTTCGAATCCGTAAATATTTACGATAGTATGTGTGACGACATTTGTGTTACTAATAATATATGTTGTAGGCAGGACATTGAAAATCAATACTTTTATATTAGGTATGACGTTGAAAATCATATATTCTTACAGAAATAGTATTGCACACGGTAATGTTTATATTTCTTAAGTCGATAAATTATATAATTGTTTACCAACATCAATGTTTATTATTTAATTATAGTGAGACTCAAAATTCTGAATAGTGGTCAAGTGATAAGGACGAAACCTGAGCTGAAACTTCACTTTGTAAACTTCCACACCACACATATGTGGTGACTTTGGCTCGAGAAATATAACATGCACGTTTCAAATCCAAAATTCAACAGGAATAATGCCAATCACGAGTTCTCCAGAATGGCATCTCCTCATCGTAACCATGAGTTTAAATTTAAGAAGTTCCATAGTTTAAGAAGAAAAAATGCATAAAATTTTATTTCTCATTAATTTTTAGTCAGAAACATTAAAAAAAACCCCTTTTAATATAATAGTTTTACCACTGATGTATACTATTTTTATGATTATGTATTTATTTTCTTCACTTGACATATTGGAGTTTAATTCATGTGTGATAAAAGATTATTTCCAGTTATTTGAGAGAGATTTCTCAGTTTAATTAAGAGTTCTATTATGTAAATTGAAATCTTTAATAAAGATATCTGTTTAACTAGAAATAATCATTCAATTCATCAGTTTTAGATAAAAATGTTTGCATATGGTGAAGCCTATCACTCTGTGACATTATTTAATCGGTATTTTTGTAAATTTTCTATTAATATCAGAGAAAAATTATACTCCGAAATTTAAAATGCTTTTTACACTCTTAGATGTGAAGGAGCCATATGTGCTCCTACAAATATTCGTAAACCCTTTTCCATAACAAATTGTGATTTTTTTCATATTACAAGATCTTAAATATATATCACGAAATAGACACATCTATTTTACTGACATCATAAAATTTATAGCATAATAATATAACTACTAAAAATATTTCTAATGTAAAACTTTTTAAAGATGTGCGTCATCAATTGTAAATACTATACAAAAACCTGAAACTCTGAACCAACTTCTACCCATGTAATATATGCATAATGTATATAAATAAAGAAAATCCATCCATTTCCTCCCCATAAATATAAATTTTGTATTTTTACTCTAATTTTTCAATTTATGATACTAGAATACAATGTGATTTAGTAAGAATTCCCTTTCTGAACATTGCATGAAAATCTTGTTATAAAACTTATAACTTATAATCTCATATTGTGTAAACAGTTTACTTGATATATAAGTTCTTTCCATAATATAACACAGTATTTACATCAACTTGGTTTATGAAGTATCTTAAATATATAATAAAATAAATAAAGATTATCTGTAGACATATATAGTTTGAAAACGAATAAAAATGAACTATCCATATTACAGTTGTTTTTTTATTTACTGCAAAATAAAACTTTTCTTTTATTAAAATACTTTACATTCTTAAGTTTACGAGTATAATATATCTTCAAAAACTTGATCTATTTTGAAACATCACGCACACAAAACACATAAAAAACTCCATTGTATTAAAATCAAACATAATCCAAACCAGTGAAATAATTATCCTCTGGATTTACTCTTCAGTCGTCTGGGGCTTCAATGGATCCTGTTTGATTTATGTACGAAACTTGTTGCAGGAACTTAAAATGTGTTATCACGGTAAGGCCGTAGTAAACTTTGAAAATCTTGGAATTATTGGACCATCGTCTTATTTAAAGTGTTGCAAGGATTAATTGCTGCTGTCTCATAATGTATTAAGAGACGGGGGTGTGGAAGTTTGAACTGTCATTCAACATACCTGTATCTCGTTTGTTATGCCTAAGTTTTGTTTCTTGCTTACAGAACTTTTAACAACAGTATGCGTTGCATCCCTTCTCAGAATTGATGGAATGCCATAGTTTAAGGTGACAAAATAGAATAATTTGTTAACTGAGAAAATGAAAATGCTAACGCGAGGCAGTTTGATTTGTGCTTAAGAGAGGATTATAAGACACGGTGAAATGTGTTTTGATGAATAGAGTTGGGTATTCAAAAATATTTATGATCACTAGAATTATTGCATCTCAGGTTTCAGCTATGTTATTTGCAGTATCACCATTCTAAGTTGTTTTATAATTAAGTCTTCAATTTAATTTATTTATTTTTACCGTAAATTTGACATTAATTGTTTCCATTTGCATTGCATGCATTTTTAGAACGTTTTAAATTTAATACATGTAATTACAATAATAAATTATTTTGCACAAATGTAGAAATAATCATATATATATATATATATCAAACTTTTAAATTGAAAGTGCTGTATTTTTTTTACTGAAAGAATGAAAAATTCAATTTTTAATAGATTAAAAGTGTGTTACAAATCTCTATTTGCTCATCGAGTTTGTTTTTCATAAGCGTATATGTTAAATAATATTTTTTACATGGTTATCAAGAAAGGCATAAAAATTTAAAAATAGGGTCTTCACTTGTTTGTTTCATGTATGTACTAAAAATGATAAAAGAAAAAAAATATATAAATATAAAAAAAACTAAAAAAACTTTCAACAATAGTCCAATCTTATAAGAAACTTTATTTTTGCGTACAGTTTTTATATCTTCTATATCATCAATAATCTTCAGCTGTTTATTATGTGTAGTTACATGCTTTTTTTAGTGAAGGGATACAATTGCTCTTTTTTAGAAAGTTTCTTTTAAAAGCGATGAGTACTCATATGATAATGGATTAAACATTTTAGACTAAATTTTGATAAAATTATTTAAGATTTTGTAAATATAACAAAAACAAACATAATTCAACGTAAAACGTACAATAAGATCATAATACTACTATTTTAATCGCCTGTATACTTCCGGCGTCTAAATTATGTAATGAAATACGTTTAATTTCTGATTCGTAAAGAAAATCACTATTTTATGTAAGTAATACAAAACCAATTGTTAGTAAAAACAATCGAACATACAGAAATATTAATAATGATAAATAATGTCAATATACTGCCTGTGAACAAAATTATTTTAACTTGTGTGTGTGTTTTTTTTTTGAAAAACATCTTTCAAATTTACATTTATACATCTTGATAAGGAGCTCCTTAATATAAAAAACTATCTACAAATGTTTTCCGATCTTATTGACTTTGCACATTATATTATTTTTAAAAATGAAAAAAAACTATGTTTGTGTTTAAAAGTGTATTCATATTTTCTTTTTAAACGAAATGGTATTTTAAAAAAGTCAGTAAGATAGAATAAATAGAAAAAAATAATAATAAAAAACATGAAGGATTTCAAAAACCTCTTGGAAAGTTTTCATAAGAAAAGCTCTTCTGAGTCTGTCATAAATATCAATTGTCTTCCATCTCTTGAAAATATTTTTTTTTGCTTCTATATTTAGCAAATTCAAAAAATGTAAACACTTTCAAAATAAATCTCCTTTAAAAATAGTTCATCAAAATTATATTCAATAATTAATAAAAAAAATTGAATAGAGGCAAAAATAGCACACAATGTTTTATTTCCTCACTTTTATAAAAATTCACGTACAATATTCTACAGATCCGTTTATTTTATAGAATAAAATTAAAATAAACAGTCATTATATAACAATTAAAACCATGTTCTATAGAGTGTGAAACATTAACTTAAATAAAATCACTTAATTATTGATTTTCTAATCTTCAAATATTGGGTATTCAAATGGATTTTGTGTAATATTAAAATTAGTTTACTTGAGAAGATACATTTTCTTTTAAATCTTTTTATCTAGTATTATTTTAGAAACTATATTTTGAAATCCATTTGTTTTTCATAAGGACAAAAATAATATTGAACAAACATGAAAACATATGATTCTTTCAACCAATCAGTAATATTTTCATCTTAAAAAACCATGTATCTTTTTAAATTTATATATATATATATATATATATATATTAACTAATTTGAGGCGAATACACTTCAATGTATATTATAAGAAAAAAAAAATATTCAGTTTTAAAGTACAAATTAAGTACATCTAATCGACATAGCATTATTTTCTATTAGATCTAAAAGAATAAATAAAGAGATAATTATTTTATTGGTTTATATTGGAATTTGTTTTTAATATATATAGTAACCCAGAATTATTTCATATTTATATTAGATTCGAAATTTTTTTTACATATAAGTGGTCAGGTTAAAGAATTCTAATTAATTTGATATTTTGCATACATATATGAATAGATTCATGTATCAGATTCCAAGAAGTAATACAAATTCAACTATTTCTTTTAAAGCACTTTTTCATATTCAGAATAAATAAATTCATTTTTATAGCCCATATTTTTGGTCACACGTTTTCAAATCTTAGATAAATATCCAAGCAACAAATTCTCCACCATTTTAACCCACAGAAATATTTTTGCCTATTGGAACATTTTCCGTACCCTGTGTGACCATTTTAAGCTCAGACCACTTCTACAAACAAACGTCTCCTACAATCACTTTTAAAGGTCTTAAATCAAAGCCCCGGGATTTACGATTATAGAAGATGCCATTTTACGAGGAAGAAAATGTAGTCTCTTTTATCACTAGAAGTAGCATATTTTTGTTGGATTCTGAAGTCTTTTGTGCAAAGCCTAGGGAATCTGAAATTGCACTCTTTTATGCTAAAATAATAAGGTCCTTCTTAACAGTAATCGTTGTTCGAATTTCAGTGGTATTGTCCTGCATTTGTATTGATTGTGACGCTCTGACTGGCATCGCTTTTGTAGATGGCCTTTTGAAAGAACGCTTGAAATAATAAGCCCTATTTAAGTTCCAGCAAAAGCTTGGTTGTTTTATCTTTATTTCAGGGCTTTGCGGGTTGCATTCTGATTTTGTGAATGCGGGTAGTCACATTAAAGTTTTGGCTAATGGTTAATAGTGATTTGTCGAAAGAAGGTTAGGTTTTCGTGCGTGGAATTTCGAACAATAATTTAAATAGGAAAATATGGCCAAATGGTTTCGTAAGCTAGTGAAATGCTTTCTAGAATTTTTATATCGTGAGGCTTAAAGTAAACACGAAAGGAAGTATTTTAGTTTACCGCAGTATATTAATATGGGAGGAAAGAGATAAACTTTGTATAATGTTTTTGTGTGCGTGCTGTTTTAAAATCTTCTTTTCAGAAACTGTACTATATTTTATGTAACATAAAAATATGCTTAAAGAACAAATATTTTGCTGAATCGTGCCATTTTATGAAAAGGGAAGTAAGTATTTAAGTATTTCCTTACATAGCAAATATTAGGAACATTTTTTTTTCTTTCATTATTATTAGATATTATTACTACAAAAGATTTAAGAATTTATAGTGAAGAATTGATTTTCAATTTGCAAAGCATCATTTAGACAATAAATGTTTTATAAAACAGTGTGCAGTCTTATGAAATTTATTAAATATATTATTAAATATGATTTTTAAAATTTATATACACTTGTGTACAAGAGTATAATGCTTTAAATTGTAAAATATGTTTTAGTAGATCTGGGTAAAACAATGATAAGAATGTTTTGATTCACATATCCATACTTTGAGCTCTGAGAGAAACACGAGCGTTATTGGTGACCGACCTCGTAATTTTGCACTATGATCAAGTGACGAGGATGACACCTGACTCAGCATTTCGCTCTTCTTACTTCAACTCCAACTTGAGGATTTTGAGTCATGACAGATGTAACATGCATCTGCCATTCTACACAGTGGTTCTTCAGAGGCATTAAGACTCAAATCCACTATTCGGCAAATCTGCCCACGTATTCGTTATCTTGACTGTTAAGCAACTGTGACCATCTGCACGCTATCTACACAGAAAAACCTAGCAGATAACTGCGTCACATGTTACATGTAATTATTGAGAGTATTTTATTTTCATATTTTTTTTTAAACTACAAAAATATAACTTTTAAAAGTTTTACTTGTAATTGAATAAATACATTTATTTGATTGGAATGTATGCCACTAAATATGTAGCATTAATTTTTTCTTTCATAAATATTCAATTATATTCAATAAATTTTTCTAAAATATGATTTCCTCGTCAAAATAATTTTATAACATGAAGAATTGTAAACAAAAAAAAAAATTATACACTTTTTAAATTTTCCCTATTAATATATAACATATGTTACCGGCAAAGTATGAAATCCGGCATTCTATAGAATGCCTAAAACTAGCCGGCAATGTATGAAATGATTCTTATTTCACACATTGCCTAGGCATTCTATAGAATGCCTAAGGAGAAACCGGCAAAGTATGAAATACATCACCGATTCGTTTCGAATATTGTGCGCGAGACTTTTAACTCGTACTTCAGGCTCAGAATTTGTCAGTTGCACATTGTGGTTTGTTCGGGAGTGTCAAAATACTCAATTTTATTAATATTATTATTCATTTATTATTAAAATTATTATTAATTTTTATTAAAATTATTATTAATTTTTATTAAAATTATTATTAATTTTTATTAAAAGTATTAGTAATTTTTATTAAAATTATTAATTTTTTATTAAAATTATTAATTTTTTATTAAAATTATTAATTTTTTATTAAAATTATTAATTTTTTATTAAAATTATTATTAATTTTAAATAAAATTGTTTAAATAAATTTATTAAAATTATTTAAATAAACTTATTAAAATTATTTAAATAAACTTATTAAAATTATTAATGTATTGTTAAAATTATTAATTTTTTATTAAAATTATTAATTTTTTATTAAAATTATTAATTTTTTATTAAAATTATTATTAATTTTAAATAAAATTGTTTAAATAAATTTATTAAAATTATTTAAATAAACTTATTAAAATTATTAATGTATTGTTAAAATTATTATTTATTATTGAAATTATTATTAATTTTTATTAAAATTAGTTAAATTAATTTATTAAAATTTTTTAAATAAACTTATTAAAATTATTTTAATAAATTTATTAAACTTAAATAAATTTATTTGAAAAGGACTTTTTAAATATTTTATAAAATTATAAAATAATTAAATTAATATACAAAAAAGACATTTTTTATTATATTAATTATAAAATAATTTATTTAATAACAATATATTTTATAAATTATTTTATGTTATATATAATATTTTTTATTTATAGGATATTGCATTTCATATTATAAAACTATTTGTAACTAATTTTTATACAAAATATCATTTAATATTTATTACATATTTTAATATAAATATTGTTTATTAATATAAAATAGATTTATAAAATTTAATATAAATATTTATAAATAATTACAGTAATTTTTTTACTCTATAAAATACAAAATAATTACATAAAATATCATTTAATATTTAATAAACCTTTCATAAATAATTTATTTAATTTTAAAAAATAATTAAAAGAATTAAAGAAAAAAAATTATTGCGTGGGATCGAACCCTAACCTCCGGCATAATAAGCAGACGATTCACCAATCAGGCACCTTCACGTATTTTGAATATTTTTTTTAATGGCACTCAATATTTTGTCAGAATAACATTTGTATTATTTAGAAATGTACGTCATTTATATAGTAACCTTATTATGACCTTATTTCATACTTTGCCTAAACAGCTTTAGTCATTCTATAGAATGCCTAGGCAAAGTATGAAATAATTCTCTTATTTTATACTTTGCCTGAAAACGTCCGGCATTCTATAGAATGCCGGCATTTCATACTTTGCCGGTAACCTATGTATAACATTACCTACATTTAATATTATAAAAAAAATCTTCTAGCTTCTCTCGAATTTGAAACTCCTAGAAAACAGTTTCAAAAATGAAAAGGGAAATGATCAATACAATGTAATATAGAACTAAATATATATCCTTTATACATGGTTGAAACAAGCAAATGTAAAAGTAACTATTCTGTTACTTGAAGTTCTGTAACAGTTACTGAAGTTAACAAAAGCCTGCTGTGTCTTATATACTCGACGTGCCATTTATAAAGAAAATAAATATGTTAGCTCAAAAGAACGACAAAGAGAAACACATAAGTGTTCTTATTATAATATTTATTTCATGATTTTAGAGAATACTTAATATTGGAGTCAAATGAAACTATACAAGACAATTAAAAATATACGCATCTTTAACTTAATGATGTTTGAAACTAGATAGTTTATTTTGATATATATTTTCCTTTGTCCTTGAATGAATACATTTAAATCTAGGGCTTCCTTATCTCGAATTGAATGAAATAGTCAGTATTAGATTCATTTTTAAACATTTGTTTCAAAATATTCACTGACATTATCTCTGTACTTAAATTGTAGGCATATATATTAACATATGGATGCAATGCATGTATTTAAATTTACTCGAAGGACTAAAACATTTACTTATGATTTAAAGGACAAAAATATAGCTTTATATTTTCCAAGGTACCAAACAAAATATTTAGTAAAATCTATTGTTAAGATGTTTGATTTAATTAAAAAAATATACTGAGCATCATTTCCTACTTTTGTTCCTTATTTCCTCATATTCTATCAGTTTTCCAAGTTAAAATTTAATGCCTCTGAATTAAATAAAATACGTAATATTGAAATATTTTTCTCTATTTAAATTTCACCAGAAACTTGAGATAATATTTATAATCGATGGCATTTTTTTTATTCATTCTTTTCTAAAAAAGTAGTCTGAATTTGAATGAGGTAAAAAGCACAGCTATTACCGTGGTAGTTTAAATTAAGTCTATTAAGTAAAAATTCTCATTTCAAAATGAGATTTGGTCAATTCTTGGAATATTTTATTTTGGCTATGACATCCGGTTTAAATAAGAATTTAATTTAAACGCGTGCTGCAATAGTGTTGATAAGCGTGTAATTATATCTTTCAATGCAAATACTTGGTACTTGTACATGAACTAAGAAATTGAAACAAGCACTGAAATATAATATACTTATATACGCGTCATGAGAGAACTACTATATAACACTTTGAATCTGTGATTTAAAATATTTTCATAACATAAGAAAATAAAGAAATATAATTTATGTAAATATTTTGCAGTTATCAACTGCTTAAAATTATTTTTAGTTACTATATTAAAGTAATTTATACAATTCTTTAGGCGTTCCCACAAACTAAATTCCACACTTACCGAAATATTTTTTTAATTATATTCTTTGTTTAAAAAAATCCAGCTATATTTTAATAAAACTGGTCACTGCATTTATTACAACAAAACTATTCTTTTTGAAAAAAAGCTGAAGCTTCAGTTTCCGATTTGATTAGTGACCCAAAATATTAGGCATGATATGGTACACACAGCTTAGTGTAAATATACGGTATCTTTAACGCCACATTAACATCAAATTCCTCAAATAATATTTACATAAATTTCACTAATGCAGGTTTATTTTTATACTTTATGCATATTTACATTTACATAAATTAAGAAAACACAGATCAGCTAAGAATATTTTTATTCTTTTATAGATGCGTTCAAGAACAATTTACAAATATGTTTTATACATTATTTGTACATGGGTACTAGTGAAAAACACACAATAACAAAAAAAAATTGATTTTTTACATTTGCATAATTTTACTGTTATACGCTTAACGCGAAAATTCTTAAGACGAAATATCGTTTAACGCAACAAACACGACTTGGTCCCTACAAACTATTATTTATTTAAATGCCTTTTTTTCTCTCTTAACATAAAACGAAAATGATTCTATTTTTAGGAATGAACAAAATACGGAAAACACCTGTCGCACCAGTGAAATGTAAAAGTGATGCGAAATGAAAGAAGGGTAGCTTTTCACACATGTTTCTTAGAAAGAAAGCTAACTCAGCGTTGAAATACCCAATATTTTTGGAATAGCCTGTGACACAAGCCCATTTTTTTTATCTAAGCTACTTTCACCCTCCACACCTACAAACGCCTTACAAAAACATCTCATCTCTCATGAGTTGACTTTGGAATACGCTGATGAGAAAATCTCAGTTTAAATAAAAGTTAATTGGTTTTGTGCGAGTTTTTTCCCCTTCCTATTTTTGAATAACTTTTTTACGAGCACAACGACCAAGAGCGCAGGAGGAAAACGAACTGCTATTTTGCTTTTGGTTTTCGAAAAACTGGAAAATTTTGTATTAAGTTCTAATAAGGTCTTGCACATGTTTTTGTTTCATTGATTTTTTATAAAATAAATGGATATATACATATATATGTAAATAAAACATACTCTAAAAAACTTAATTTTGATGAATACATTTTTTTTTTTCTTTTTTTCAATATCCTTTTACGCGAAATTATTTTGGCTCGAAAAAATATTTCAGTTTCCTTAGTTTCGTGGTAAGCGATTTTCACTGTTCTTGCATTAATAATTATTTACCTTTTTGATTAATCAAATTATAAGCATAAAGAACTGAAACAACCTCTCAATAGCATAGTTACATTTGTAATTCAAATATATATTTTTTTTGTCTGTTTAAAAACCTACCAGTATAAGTTTATACTTAGGCACCGGAAGATAAATTATTATAATGAAAAAAAAAAATCCTTAATATAATTAATTGGCGAAGTAGCCTTCAAAATTCAAGAGTAACTGATGCGTTTGCCTTCTAATGATTACCGTTTCTTAGTATACAATTAAATCCAAATTACATAGCTTGGGTATTTATTTTCGCTTTTCAAAGTTTTGCTCTTCCTCGTTGAAGAAAGTCTCGATATTTATGCTCGTTTGAATAAAACACTATTTGATGGAGATTTTTTCGGTGCAAGTATGTGAGTGATTGTTTTTTATGTTTTTATTATTAGTGTTGTTTGGTATCTTTTAAAGTGAAGGAAAATGATTTATTTGGTTTAATTATAGCTAATGAAAGAAATAGCTGATATACATTACAAGAAATGCGATTGAAAAAATAATTTAAAGTTCTTTTGAAAATCATAGAATATGCCCAGTATTATTTTTGAGACATGCTTTTAATTTTAATTGTCATACATTTAGTTAGAACTGTTCACATTTAAGTTCGAGAAGTAATTTGCTTCAGAAAAATACATTTTTTAAACATTTTTGAATATTTATTCCCATTTGAAAGTTACAAGATTTTTAAATATTAAAAAAAATGTATTATAAAGTAAAATTTCACAAGTTTAAACATGAAATTTTACCCTTTGAATGAGTATCATTCTTTATTTTCTTTTCATAGGAACAACTTTTCAAAAAGAAAGCTTAGTTGTGGGATCTTAATTTAATTATACTTTAATTTAAATGTTTTTTTAATGTTAAACCCTAATTTTTATTCTATAGATATACAGCATTAATTTTAAATACATTCTTAAAAAAGAAATTTCTAGATTACTTCAATGACTTAAGAATTTATTCAAGTTATCGATACTAAATGTTAAGAATCAGCAATTAGTTGAAAATCATTTAATAGTAGTAAAACGTAGAGATGGCCTTATAAAAGTTTTGAAATTCAAACATCTTAAGTGACTCATTTTAAACATATGGGGTAAGAAAGGTTTAGTATGTAATAAACTGTATTTCTACTTTATTTGAAGAGCTAATTAATCAAATTTGGAAATTGAAAAAATAATACATTAAATATATTATAAAACGTTATAAGCAATTTACAATTTTTGAATCATGGTTGAGAATATTTTCTTTACTTTTGTTCTCTCCTCAATAGAGTTAATATGTTTCAAAAAAGCAGTTTTCTTAATATTATCTCATGCTTGATATGTTCATTGGAGTTTGAGGAACTACACAGATTATAGGTATGAAAAGGAATACGAAGTTTATATAGAAATAAGTCTTTCGTATAATATACAGACGTCAGGTGACCTATTGCGAATGATACTGGGTAAATATCTGACACATCTATCGCTTGCTACAAACAGTTGGGACTTTATGTCATAGCAAAGCTCAAAGATTTTGGCTCTCAGTCTTTCTCTCATTGGCTGTGAAGTAATTATGTTCAGATAAAGTGTGAAGGTCATTAAGAACAAGAGTGAGTAAATATTGACGTCATTGTTCAGCTACACGAGGGGTTTTGCCGACGGACCTCGTAACTTTGAACCATGGTCAAGTGACGAAGACGACACCTGAGCTGGCACACCCTCCTAACTAAAACACCACACCAACGGGAGGACGTTTGAGCTCTTGACCTATTTAACATGCATTCGTCTCCTACACGGCGGGTCTTTAGTGGTACTGGGCTCGAAATCATGATATGCCTGTCATGATCCGATACCTTGATCACTGAGCTGCCGCAGCCTCCTGAACAAGAGCAAGAAGCATTGTTGCTGGTATATTGATGCAGGACAATGAAGCCTACATACACCGCATGAAACATCTGCATCAAAATTTCTCTGGCAGTACTTGCATCCTAATCTTTGCTTACTATGCCTAATCATAGTATTTCTAAAGTTATGATAAACATGTACACATAATTTTTAGTTTTCAAAAATTGAACTAGTCGCTGAACAACAAATTGTTCATGGCACATGATAAAAGATTTAAAATGAAATCACAAGGGTATTGTTGAAAAAATTTTCATAACATGAAAAGTGGGGTTAGTTTTTAGTATTTATGTATTGATTCCCGTTAGTCTTATCAATATGTATCTCTTTATCGTCGCGTTCTAACCACATTAGCTTTGTTTAACTTGATTCTTTAATGTCGGTGAGCATTTTACCAGTGACGAAGATGTTAAGATGGCTCCTAAACACTGGCTCCAATCCTAGTTGGTGGTCTTCGACGCTACAGGAAAACAAAAACTGATTTCTCGTTATGGGAAAAGGTTCCGTTTTATGCTAAGAAATAGATGAAAAGTTGTTGTATTAGTTCCAATAAATATTTCCAGTGAACTACGTATTGCTAACATCCCACGTAAAACTTAAATTCTAAAGACTCTTCAAAAGAATAAGGGATTGAAAGCCAATACATTTAAAAGTTGACCAAAATAGGCTAACATTATAGATGCAATTTAAATAACTCAGCAATAGATGTGTGGAAGATTGATACGCGAAATACCAACTAAAGTGGAAATGTTTTTTAAAAATTATATTCGTTACTTTTTTTTTCTTTTTCCTTTCTCTGATTGATTGATAATTAAAACTTCCATGCAGAAAAGTAATGTCATGATAGTTATTTTTAAATAAAATACATATTGAATGTATTATTAATTTTTCACTGTAAAGAATTTATAAACGTTTACATT
>BMAV01001302.1:252141-287436 GCA_019973955.1 Trichonephila inaurata madagascariensis | reverse complement strand
CTCATGGCGATTTGGATGCAATCCAGGAAGAAAACAGGAAAAGAGAAAAGTGGGGGTGTAGCTTTTCGTATTTCTAGTGGTGAATCACAGATATTTCATGACTTCTTTCAAGTCAACCATTAACAGTTTTCTTTGCCTTTCTATGCTTTAGCGCTTAAGGTTTGTAGGTCTCGGTTGTGTGAGAAACATTCCATATGTCCCATTTCCAAAATATTGGGTAAGATCTGCACTTTCAAAGATTATTTAAAACAGAATTGGAAAGTTTTACTACATGAGTTTTTTTTTTCGGGCAAGTTCTAAAAGCGTTTTTAAAAATAAAAATATAATAGAAGACACATGAAGAAAGGTGTGTAACAAATTTTTCACAATTGTTTTTAAACATTTGGAAATAAAGTACTTGAAAGCCCTTGCTTTTAATATTTCTTTTGTATTAGAACTGTTTTTTCGGAGAAATAATATTTTTGGAGACAGAATGAGTTTAATTTGATTAGAAATATAGTTTATAATAACACTGAAAATTAGTTTAGATTTGCATTTTGAATACATATAAATCTGGGTTTATTTTGGCAATATAAAATTTGTATCTTTAAGTAGTATAATAGTACAAAAATTTGAAACTAATAAATAACTCTAAACTCGTTCAAATAAAAAGTTACAAATTAGAGATTATGTTTAAAAAATCAATACAGATTTATCTAAGATTCATTATTTAAAAAAGTTAGTGCCTTATGTTTTTTGTATGCTTCATTAAGGTTTAAAGATATAAATGGTGAAGATACATTTAATTTACCTAAATGTATTGTTTAATTTGCAGTAATAACATAATACATTCACTTATAAAGGAGAAAAAAAATTCAAATTTTAAGCTAAAAAATATTTAAAGTACAAATTATTTTCATTACAAAAATGAATTACAAATATATTAATTTAAAAATACTGATACGCCATTAAATAGGAGATACTTATAAATTCAATTTTTTTATCATTATTAAAATGAATCTTCTATACATACTTGTCAACTTATTCATTAAAATTATATGAACATTTTTCATTTATGCTCTAATACATGTAACTGAAAAACTTAATGAGAAAATTGTAAGCGGAAATAACTCAAATTATATATTTACTGTATGTCTTAGACTAAGGAAGAAATAATTTATCTTTTATTTGAAGAATATTCTGAAACGCGATGAATGCTTTCATTGGCTTTATTATTAATTTTCTTAATATGAATTTGTAATATTGCACAAGAGTTTTCATCAGATATTCATTTCATTTGCAGCACAACTGTGTTTACTTAGAAGGGGACATTTTCGCCAGATAAAATATATTAAATTTAGGATAAGAAATTTCGTAATATTTTCAGAAAAACTGAGGTATTATTTATTGAGGAACTAAAAATTTTGCTAATCTATAGTACCTTATTTTAATTTAAAAGATTAACTTGTTGTATAGTTAAAGAGTTATTTAGATAATTATAAATAGCGCTTTTATATATACCAAAAATTGATATAAATGAGTATTTCATCCTTCTTACTGAATGGAATTTTTTTTAATTAGCTGATTGCAAAACATTTTATTGCGTAAATTGAAACATCATATTACGTGGTATTAGTTATATTAAATACATGTTATAGAAAAGAAATTCCTTAAAATATATACTACTTCTCTAAAGAAAATTCATTCGTTTCTATAGAATAAAGATTATAACAATCATGTAATTAACTAAATAAAAGAAAAAGTACTATTTATACTATTTTTGTACCATGTCCAATAAGTGATCTTAAACCATAAAAATCTTTATTTTACATGCTATATATATATCTGCATTTTTAAGTGCAATTTTTAAGTAAGTTACCTCTATCTTGTAATGGATTTAGATATTCCTATCCATTACTTTCAATAGGTTTTTGCTCAGTATTATTTACACAAAGGGGGAAGGTTGGCAGGCCAAAAAACATATTCAACCCCACTTTTATATAAATTATTTTATATATTAGCTGTCTTAAGTCAGCAATGTTTATAGTACTGCAGCATCCATTTTATAATTTTTAATCTCGGTTACCCATATGACCTTCATTGCCTGATTTTCCTACTGTCTATGTGTTTTTCTGTGATTGTTGGATGTTATCTCTTGTTTGTAGAGAATAAGCCTATATATATATGTCAGACCCCAGGCCTGCTGGTAAAATGAGGAGGGCATCATCTCTATAATAAAGTTTTTATTTTCCTTCATTCACATAAAATCCATCATGGCGGCCCTTTGGCGCACAACCAAGTAGAACAATAGAAAACAATTCGGCGAGGAGTCAGCAGCTAAGCCTTTTTGAGTATACCTTCTCCTTCGTGAATGCTCGCTCTACCTTTAAATAGGCTTACTTACCCACACATCCTTACGCGATGACAAAGAGTTCACTCTATTTCAATGTATTGCTTACTTAATTTTGAAGCTAAACTTTTCAAATCAGACATATATATATATATATATATATATATATATATATATATATATAATTTTTGAAATGGGGTTTTTATTATAAAAAAATTTATATGTTTTTTAATTTTTACTTAATTTGAAAAGGGGTTGAGATTTTTATATATATATATATTTTAGCTGTCCTAAGTCAGCAATGTTTATTATACTGCAGCATCCATTTTATAATTATTTTTAATCTCGGTTGCTCATGTGTCCTTCATTGTATCATCTTCCTTCTATCTATGTGTTTTTCGAATGTAATTGATGGATGTTTATCTCTTGTTTGATGAGAATTGGACTATATATATATATATATATATTAATTTAAGTTTGTATTATGTATTTATTCAAGTGAATACTAAATAATCATGCATCTTTCCAATAATTGTGGAGTTGCACATTCAGTTTTTATTTTAAAACCATAAAATTCAGAAGAATTTGAAATTAAAATACATTAATAAAGAAAAATAAAACATATTTAAAAACAACTAATAAAAAAATCTTAAAGTCAATTCCTATTTAGGTCAACAAAGAAAAATTTCATTTTATTTACTTTTTATTAAAAAATTACAATTGTTTCAAATATGCATATACAAATGACATAATCACAAAATTAAGGGGCAAAACATATTTAAAATTAACATTAAAAACTTTTCAACCACATTAAAATCGTAATTATATTTTCCAATAAAAGTTCAATATAATAGGTGAGAATTTATCTTAAAACCAGCGTAAAAGAAATGCTGACGTCTAACTAGCATATGATTATTCCTATTAGTGTAAGTCCTTAAATTAATTGTTCAACACAAATTTAACAAAAACCAATTTTAGCCAATGGTGCTACCATTTAGAGGAATAATATTGACTGAAATATATATATCAAACTATAATTAATTAATTAAAATGGATTTAACACATTAATATTTGAAAATTTATTATTATCGAGTTCTATCATCTACAAGTTTATAAAAATTATTTGAACTCGAGTAAATGAATAAAGAGCATTTTATTAACGATTGGACATTTCAACAGGATGTATAAATAAATATATATAGGAAGAGTGTGAGCTAATAGTAGGAATGGAATAAAAATGAATTGCTAACTTAATAAATTAAATGTACTACTTTCCAGTATGATGATGAAACTTAGAAAGTAATATGAATATGAGAGTATTAGTATTATGCTAAGTCATATATATATATATATATATATATGTATATGTACAGTATAATAAAATAAAAGTGAAAAAGTTCTAAAACCTACAATGCCAAAGAAGAGAGAAATTGGAGTTCATGAGACACAACAAATGCAGATAAAAAAAAGTCCTTGGATTAAGCTGAATACTCATTATGATTTCTAAAACTGTCACTGAATTTTGGCGGCGATTTAGAGTTAAGCAATGCTTTATGGATCCACCTTCCCCGCACAGCAGAAAGTTTCAACATAATAGAAAAAAGAGAGAATTGGAGCCATGTTCAAAGTTAAGCCTATTTCTAACACGTGGGTGATAAACTTGACAATATAGTACAATGAAATTATGAAAAGAGAACATTAATGCATCTTTCAAGGAGAAGAATATATATATATATATATTTGGTGTCATTTATTTACCTCTAAAATATATAGAGGATAACCAATGGAACAGAATTATATCCACGGTATCGTAACATTCTTTTGCAGTCTCACTTTAATGATATCCTGTATTCGCATCAATCAAGTAATCTTCAAATCTTAAATTTGAAAGAAAAAAATCTACAGCTTTTGCACTAGGAACTTTTTACAGTATAATTTTCAGGTATAATGCATTCAAATTATCTTCTAATGTTCGAAAAAGAAAATGCAACAATGAGTAAGAGATAATAGGGAAGTGAAGATTCTTATCTTTTAAATTATATATAAATAAATTTTTTTATCATTTTCATTTTTATCACTATCCTTCCGCTTACTGTCACTTTTAAGATTCACGAAAGAAACAACTTGACACTAAAATAATGTCAACCTAGGATGAAAAGATTTCTTTTTTTTCATTTTCAATACATTTATTCATTCCTGTTTAGCTTTAGATCAAAATACCTTAGTTGTTTACTATGCTTATTCTGTGAACTGTGAATATTTTATAAAATAAATTTTCTCTGTTGATGCTAAACTTGTTAAACATTGGGTTATTGAAATGTTTGTAAAAAGAGTAGGGAAAGTGGTGTAGCAATGTAAATGATTCCATCTAATTTAGACATTTACGCTTTTGCGCAATTTTTATTTGACATTTCCATGGTCTTTATATACAACCAATATATCTTAAATGCTTCCAAGATATGAAATACCTTGTGTGAAACTATTATGTTACAATAGATTGTGTGTGTGTGTTTTATTATTTTTTTAGTTCAGAAATAGATAGAGAGGATTGTTTTTATTGTGCAAGACAGTGCTTTTCAAGCTTTCAACATTTCTGACCCAGTTTTCCATCATAATTTTCATTGCGCCAACTTCCATACAATAACAATGTATTGAATGCAATCACAATGTATTTTGGCTCTAAAACTGCCATACGACTTAATTATAAACTGTACAAATTATATAGATACATATTAAATTTTGTATGTAATTCGTATATGAAAAGTCCATGAGAATTACTAGTTATTATTAAAGTTCAATTCCTACTATTAGCTCACACTCTCTATATATTTATTTATTTATCTTGGTGGAATTTTTAATCGTTAATAAAATACATTTTAAAGAGCTGAATTGAGCTGAAATTTTATATACATGATTATTTTGGATGACAATACAATAATTAAATTATAATTAATAAAAATTAATTGATTAAAACGAATTATTTAAAGAATTACATTAACAGTCACGTTGACATCATTTTTTGCGACTTAGCGACACTTTTGATGACTTGTGTCAAAACTTGAAAATGTTTTTTTTCTCACGTTTTAAAGCATTCAGTTGAACTGAAATTTTATATACACGATTGTTTTGGATGACAATACGATACTTTAATGATAGTTAATAATTAATTACCACTTATGTTGTGATTTTGTCATATGTATATAAGTATTTATATTAATTGTAACTATTTAATAAAAAGTAGCTAAAATATAATTTTTCTTTGTTGATCTAAGTAGGAATTGTCTTCATTTTTTTTTTGTTTTTTATATTACTTCTTTTTAACTTAGTATCGATAAATTAACTATCAATAGCTGTTCAGATACATTTATAAGTATACTATATCAGTGTGAACGTGTATTTTATTTTTTTTACGTTAGAATGTATTTTGCTTAGCTGCCTTTTAGTATAAATTAATATTTTTTTTTTGAAAAAATAATCTTTTATTTTCGACTTTTTGATATACCCTCGCACCCGACGTAGGGTTATCACCATCCCCCTAGGGGGCATGCCTCGCATATTGAAAGACGCTGGTGTAAAAAAATAGGGAATATAAATTAACGTTTCTTTTTGAAGACAGAAAATGCTCATAGAAAATCAGGAATAAATGTGAAACATTAATTATGTGATTAATGCTATAAATCACTATATTTAAATCTTTTTTTTCATTAATATATAGAACTGGAACTAATGGTTATATTTCAAAAAGTATAAAACAAAACTTAATGAATGGGTGCCATGAAAACATTTAAGAAAAAAAATAACATAAAAATACATAAAATAAATTGAACAAAAATTTGTGAATGATAATATTCCATGTTTAAGCGAAGAATTAATATTAAAGTTTAATTGAGCACAAAACTGTTTAATATTTTTAAACACAGGTTCTAATATGTTGAATATATGTTACTGAATCCATTTACCATACAAATGATGTTATACTTATAAAAGTAAAATGATGAAGATGGATTCAAATATTTTAATTTTAATCAATTTCTGCTTTCTTAAGTTATTTCTTCCATTTTCATTTTAATATATCTTACTATTCAGTAAAATAAATTATCTCATAGTGTCAAAAAATTTTAACTAACATTAAAGAATAAGATTTTATGAATTTTGTGAATATATTATTATTTTTTTTAAATTTTATTTTTGTTACTTTATATTCTTGCTACCTAATTTTTAATACATTTCAAGAACTATTTATTTTTCACACCATCGCAGAAAGCAATGGAACCTGTATAATCCTGCCTTACATTCAAGCAGAGAACGTAAGATAAAAATATCTTGAGTTATAACATAGAAACATTTTTAACAAGAAATAGAACCATATTTTCTTTTTCTTGTAAGACCTTTATATTCATCAACTACGATATGAATAACATAGTTTCGTTTCTAAAAATTTTGTCAGAACTAAAATCTTGAACTGAAAAGACAAACATGATGGCTAATGAAGATATTTGCGCTGCTTTTCAATCATTAGTTTCAAGAAATTCAACCTTATACTTCGAGATTTTTTTAAAGTATGATATTCGAGAATAAATGCAAAGACAAACAGGGCAAACGAAGAAGCTTCTCCAACTGATCTGCGAATTCCCTAGCAGGATACCGAAGAGAAACGAAAAAGAAAAAAAAATTGGATTACGTATTTCCAAGCGCTCCTATGGCTTACAACTAAGTTCCCGAAAAAAGAAATATTTTGGAGCATAAAGAGAAGCTTAATAACGAGGTGGAATCAGTATTTAATAAGAGAAAGAGTTTATTTTCCATGGGTTTTTTGTGTGTATATAACTATTTTTATTTTTGAACTTATTTTATTTATTTTAAGAGCAGCATGTGCTGTATAATTCGAGAGTATGTTTATTCGTTATGTATTCAGAGATGGCAAATTGGGGATTTTTCTTTTTGTTAAAGAAGTAGTTTCTAACTTAATTTTCATCATAAAACTTTTCTAACGTTGCGTCGCAGTATTAAGCTAATTTAATATAATGGTAGTTTTTAAAAGAATTTTACTCATCAATCTATTTGGCTTAAGATATGAACTCATTTTAAATCGGTTGTGTTGGTTGCGATTTTTTTTTTCATTTAGGACGAAGTAAAATCTTGTTATTAAACGTAAGTTTTGCAGAAAACTTTCCTCTTTCAGAAATCGAATAATGCAGTAGCCATTTTTTTTAAAAAAATAGTTTTACTTCTTCTTTATGATGTATATTGCCAAGTTCAGTTTTCATAACATTCTCACGAATAACTTCTTTTTAATTAATCGATTGTAGTTTATATCCGAATAAAATTTACAACGAATTTAACTATAAATTACGAAAAAAGTTAATTATACCTTTCCCGTTTTTTGCATAAAAATCATTGCTCAATACTCGAAATTAAGTAATAAGATGGAAACTGATTAAAATTTAGTGATGTTTAGAAAGTAGGCATTTATATATTTTCTGACCTTAATAAGGATACTTTTTGAGTTGAAATTCATTCTAAAGTTTTTTTGAAGTTAATTACATAATGCATACACCAGTGCTTCTCAAACTTTCAGTTCTTGCGACCCAATATTGAATCACAATTTTCATCGCGCCCCCTCCATATAATAACGATGTATTGAATTCGATAGTACGATACCTTGACGCTAAAGCTACAACACGACTTTAACCTCTTCGCCACCTACGTATATAAAAGTCTCTCTCAGGCAGTTTTTAAATTGACCCGGACGTATATATACGTCTATCCGAAATATGTTCACTACTATACATAAAATTATTCCGAAGACTTTGGAATGCAATAAAATGACTTTAACATTGTTTGAGAAGGATTTGCTTATTTCAGACGATTTTCTTATTGGCATTGGGGAGTGAATCGCATATTTTTTAATGAGCAGCTAAGGGATTTATTATAAGCCTACGTGATCCGGATAAGTGTTAATTTTTGCATATAATTTTATATATAACCAACCGGTGCGGTCACTGGTAATCATTAAACTTGTTCTTAGCTTAGTATTGTTGATGATTATAAAGTACATAGTGCAGTACTGATACATTTATAAGTGTATTATATCAGTGTAAATGTTTTTTTTTATTATTATGACAGAATGTATTTTGTTTGTTTTACTTTCAAAAAATTAATAATTTTTTGAAATAATTTTTTGTTTTTGACTTTTCAATATGCTCGCGCCCCCTTCTAGGATTATCACGCCCCCCTAGAGGGCGCGCCTCACAGTTTGAGAAGCGCTGGCATACACCAATACGTTATATTTCTTCTGAATATATTTAATTATATTTTATTTATCTCATACAAAGTCTTCTTCAAAATATTTCTAAATATCATTTTACAAGATATTTCTCAATATCTTTAAGAAAACACTATGCATTATGCAACAATTTTAGCTTCTTTGCACGTTCCACGTTCAACCCGAAGCATTCAGCTTCAAGTTAACGGAAAACTTTTCAGAAACTGTGAACACTATAGTGACATGGTATTTATGGAACAGGCATGTTCATCTAACAAAGGCTGCTAAGAATCTTAGCTTAAATTCAAAGTAAGATTTGCACACAAAGAAAGTTTTGTATGCATTACATAAAATTTCTCTATTCGTCTTTCGATACAAAATTATTCAAAATTTGGTATTTGATATATATAATAAGTACTTCTTTGTAAATTGTAAGCAAATTCTTTAATTTCCTCTGAT
Source organism: Trichonephila inaurata madagascariensis (assembly GCA_019973955.1). Classification (NCBI taxonomy): domain Eukaryota; kingdom Metazoa; phylum Arthropoda; class Arachnida; order Araneae; family Nephilidae; genus Trichonephila; species Trichonephila inaurata. Next base: position 278,383 of record BMAV01001302.1, on the reverse strand, counting down.
TTTCTTAAATTAAGAAAAAAACATTAATTTAACACTTATAATTACACTTTAATTTTCACTTATGCATTGCATTGAAAAAAATGTGTTTTATAGTTTAGTCAACATATTTTTTAAGAGATAATGATTGGAATGTAATTAAAAAATATAAATTTCTTAAAATAGTTAAAAGATGGTAAAATTCAGAAAAAAATTATCGATTATAATGTGTATATTTATATGTGTGTAAATCCTTTCCAAATAATTGTAAGATTTAAGTAGACAAGAAGATTACAAGTGAAACATACTTTAATTTAAAACTTATTCTAAAATCACTTTTCTTAAAGAATTGAGAAACTTATTTTAATATTTTTAAAATAAATGCTTAAAACATAGCATTTTCTTTTATATGCAACGTTATTCATATTTTTTACCTTTAAGAAGTACATAATATTATGTATATATTCATATTATTATGCAGCATACACATGAATCAATTTGTAATTAATAATGTCATATGCCCATGAATATATATATGTATATATGTATTATCTTTTACAATATTTAAATTACCTGTTATAACGTGTCTGTGATGATCTTTTATAAAATCAGATCAATCTTTACAGCTACAAACTATGTTATTATTATTCTGCAGATCATTAATATAATTGCAATTAAAAAATAGAGGTACCATTTTTTTTTATTATTTTTAAAAGACTTCTTAATACAAACATTATATTGATAGAGGTAAGTATTGTACATGCTTATTAAATATTTTTGAAATACTGTTTTATGTGTATTCATGAATAATAAGGTGCAATATTCAGTAGAACTATTTACCAAATCTTTATATACTATATTGAATTTATGAATGAGACATTAATAATACCTTTAAGACATGACAGTCTTTATAATCCTTATTTTTGAGGAAACCTTAAGTATACCTATAATTTATTTTTTGTTCATATCGAACAAGAAATATTTACTTTGTTTAGTACTAAATGTCATTTCAGAGTTGCTTCACATCTCTTCTGGTAGTTTACTAGTTCTTTTCTTTCTATTTCCTCTTTTTGTTCGTTTAACTGTTAAATCATTATCACTATTACAAAAATATCCCTCGTTATTTTTTTGTCGAATGCTCAATAAGACATATCTTCCAAAATGCATGGTATCAAGCTATAAGGATATATAATAATATAATATTTAATGAAGTGTTTTACCCAACACAGTCTCTTTTTAACAATACACAAATTTATTCACCTGATTTTTCAACTTTTTTTTTTTTTTTATAATCCTTTCATTTGTCAGAAATCGTATGCTAAGACGAAAGCAAAACACAAAACAATAATAAAGAAAAAAGGTTATAATAGTAACGGAATGCTTTTATGTTAAGCATAATCCAAACTTGAATTCCTATTAACCTCATCCACTAAAGGTAAAAACTCCATTCAAGTACATCCATTAGAAAATTCAAAAATCCTTTCGTATTCCTCTGGAAAAAAAGCTAGATGGAAGCCATCACACAAAAGTGGAGAAAGAGTCTGAAGAACCCAAAGCAACTGTTCTCTAGAACCCCTTTAGAAGCCCCTCCCTACCCGTAAAGTGCATCTTTTATAAGACATCGGCTGCTGAATATTAATTGTAAGCATCAGTCCGCTTTTACCCAAATTGTCACGGGACCTGGTCTAAGCTATGGACTGTCACGCGCTGATAAAGACGAATGGTTTTCCTACATTTTCTGTTGCTGTCCGTTGTTTAGTCTCTGCTAACGATTTAGCCAATACTGCTGGGTGTAAGCATCAGAGAGGAGATAAAATTGTGATTTAATGGCCCCGTGGATATTTCCAAGTTCTTTTTCCTGCCCCTCTAGTAAGACGAATACTCAAAAAGCTCTTTTAAAATGGAAAGTGGCTTACAAAGAGGAACTATCGATGGGATTGTTCCGAAGTAGAGAAATCAGCAATCGAGGATTATGTTTTCTTTGACTCTTGCAAATTAGATGAGTTTGTCAATTATATAATTCTAAATTTAACTTTGAAAAGTATTTATTTGCTTGATGCTAAAAATAACAGTAGTATGTTTCATGTTTTTAAGATATCCGACTACTTGCGACTACTTTTTGTTTTAAAACATTGAGATGTGGAGATCCTTTGTAGTTTAGAGATTTAATTAGTACATTTTAAGAAAAAAAACAGCTTAAATTAAGAAGAGAAAAATAAATTATTATTACTAAAAATAGGAAAAAATTGGTCAAAATTTGTAAAAAAAAACAACAACTCATAAACGTTGCCCATTTTGTTCTAACGTTTAAAATTGCAAAACTGTTTTTCAGTATTTATTTTTGAAATGACTTTCAGCATAAGAGATATTTTAATTTTTACAAAAGCTAGAGCACTTTATCTTAGTTATTATATGAAACTGCTTTAAAAAAACACTGATTTTTTTTCACAAAATGGACTGCAGGTTTTGTAATAAAACAGTTATTGATAAATCTGAAGGTTTAAGCCCTTCAACTATTATACAGAATATAAACAAAAAAATTCAGTTAATTATTTTCAAAACTATTTGAGCAACTGCTGTCCCCGTTTGAGCATTTTTTTTAAAAAAAAATGCATTTCGAGTAAAACGCATAAGTTAGCCTATAAAATAAAATCATAAAAAAAAATTGTTAATTTTTGTCAAAATTCCCTATTTTAGTGTAGTCGAATACCTTAGGATAGTAATTGGCTTTAAAATACGAAATGAAATAAATGCATGTGTCAGACATTATGTGATACTATTTCATTGTCTGATTAACACAATTTTCTAAGAACATATTATACTAATGGTTATATACATGCTAATTTAAATTGTTTTTGTCTTTATAATTTTTTTTTACTTCTAGATAAAAACCCAGTTGTTCACTGTATAATATACTTGAATATTCGTAAAACAAAAAGTTAGATGGATTATATTTTGTTTGCATTTAGAATCAACACAAGAGTTACTGATGATGAACACTGCACCATGTTCAAATGCCGAGAACGACACTTCAGTTGGCACTCAACATCATTCTCCACAATACGCATATGTACGAACTTTTAATCTCAACAGTTTAAATCTGCATCAGCTTCTTTCATAAGGGTGTTCTTTAATCATGCCAAGACGCGAACTTTTGACTAGATTGAAACACAGTTGACACCGAGTTAGCGACAAAGAACAGCTCAGTTACCATATATCCCAAAATTATATAAAAATTCCTTTTAGTTTCTTCTGTATGGGGTTGGTTTTTCATTAACATTATCAATTTTTAAAGAACATAAAATTATAAAGCTTTAGAAATAATTTCTAGGATTAGTTATTATAACTCACCAATCACAAAATATGCTGAGACGTTGTTTTTTCCTTAAGCTATCCGACTCCGTTCGGAACCGGGATTTTGCAAAAGCACTTAAATGGATAATTTTCATGATATTTAGTGTCACTTAGATTAGAATAAAAGTATAAAATTGTTTTAAGGACATTTTGACAAAAAAATTTATTTAAATACAATATTTTGGCAAAAAATTAACTTAGAATAATCTTTTTTCAAAATGTTCTCCTTTTGTGAAAAATGCTTCTATTATAATAATAGCTCAGACCTCTTTGCAGAGGCTCAACTAGAATGTTTGAAATATATAACTTAGAAGTGGGTTTATCCATATTTTACGACAACAGAGGGGAGTAATTTTATGAAAAAAACGCCGATAATTATTTCAAATGGTGGTAACTCTGAAAATAATGTGAATTTTTCAAAATTTCTAGTTGAGCCTCTGTAGAGAGGTCCGAGCTTTTTACAGGCAAAATATTATTATAATAGAAGCATTTTTCATAAAAGGAGATCATTTTGAAAAAAGTTTATTCTAAGTTAATTTTTTGCCAAAATATTGTATTTAAATAATTTTTTTGTCAAAATGTCCTTAAAACTATTTTATACATGTATTCTAATCTAAGTTACACTAAATATCATGAAAAGTATCCATTTATGCGCTTTTTTAAAATCACGGTTCCGAACGTAGTCGGATACCTTAAACAAACAATGAAAGGTTGAATGTTAATGGAAATGAATTTGAGCTTTATAATAAGCAGTAATAAACTTCGGTTTTAAAATTTTAGTATCTATATTCATTTATAATTTATTATTAAGTTGAAACGTGCTACCAAAATGCAAATATAAATAAATGTTTAAGTAGAAATTTATGTGACATTATATTTCAAGAACGTACATTTAAAAGTTATATTAATACTATAACAAATTTAATGATTACTAGGATTATAAAATGTTAATTATACTTCATTCAGTTGGTTTACATTTATGTTTTTTTAAATAATATCATAATTATATTTTGCTCTCATTAACAACCTTAAATTAAAGTCAAATAATTGAAAAAAAAATGAAAATTTTGATGGTAACGTTTGTCATTCATGATTTAAAGTATATGATTAATTATTTCCTAATATTGAATAATAATTCTACTACAATTGAACAAATCCTCCTTTTTTACATATGCATCGTTTTCTACCATATTATTATTAATATTATTACATTTTCGATTTTTATAATACACCTCTTATTATTCATAGTTACATTTTCAAAAATAAACAAATAATATAAAAGTATATTTATGAAAAACTTATTAGTATAGCAAGTTACCACCCCTAGTTCATATATATCAACTTCAAGCTGCACCGCTTCACTGATTGGCCTTGCTGAATTTCCACCACCATCGTTATTTCAATTCAATAATTCTCAGCTAAACCCCTATTACATCAGCTATCCTTAAACAAAGATAGGAAAAGAGCCATCTCTTTAATTGTAAGACTCTAGCAATTCTCCTCTAGACCACATTCAAATTTCACTGCATTTGATTGATGATCTGCAAGAGAAAGTCAAACCTCAGAATAGTAAACGTCCAGATGTAATTATCGAGGTACTGCAGCGTTCGGTGTTCCCTCCAATGATGAGTGGCCGTGATCACCAGGGAAACACAAACATTCATTGACCAGTTCGTTGGTGTGGAAACCTGATCTTATTAACTGATGAGCAAATCAACGAGAACGATGTTGAGGGTTATTCAAATGCTGCGATTCAAATCTGCATATGGAAAAGCTTTACTTCATAGATGAATATCAGTCCACATTTTGAAGGATCAATCGCATTGTTCGATAAATTTTAAACGTTCTTAAGCTTTGTATGATTGAAGAGCTTATAAATTTATTGTGGAGACCGAAATCTTAAGGTATTCATTATAACATTGAAAAGTCCTAGAAACAATATAATATGAAGATTCCATATGCCGTATTATTTATTCTTTATTAATTAAATATTTCAATGCAATATAACGAATATTATAGGTAGAAAGTTTACAATTTGGTGATACATTGAATATTTCGAATTTAAAATGTTTATAATATATAATTATTTTCTTTAACTTTATAACTGTTTCAATATTTAAAATAAGTATTGTTTTATAATGAATAATTTCTATTGAATTTCAAACCAAATAGCAAATAGTATAGAACCTTCAGCATCATTTCCTTCCACAAGTCGCAAATAACAAAGGACATGAATAAAAGCTTTTAAGGACTGTCCCGAATAGGGATTCATTTCGTCTCAGTCGTCTAAGGCATGCACGGCGTAGCTGCGGACTGGTTGGTTAATGGATCAAATAAACACTCCTACCTAGGTAAAAGGCTAGTTGCTGAAAACCCAACGAATGATTTTGGCTCAAAAAGTATTTAAAAAAATGAATTTTAATGTTAATTAGGAAATGATTTCCAGCTTACATTTGGTGTCACTGAAAACCTACCTTATAGAGGGGACCGATGCCTTTTTAATCTATCCATGTTGAAACGTCCGCTAGTGTGGTGTAGAAGTTTGAAGATGAGAGCAGCTGAAGTGTCATTCTCGTCACCTCACAGTGGTTCAAAATAATGAGGTCCGTCCCCAGTATCCCTTGTATTGCTTTATAGTGCGATTACAAAACTCTATTTCCTACCAACTCCAGTAAACATTTATCTCAAACTTATTCACGTAAATAAGTGTTAGAATAATCACGAATAAAGACCAGTAAAGCTTGTTTTATGTGTCAGGAAATACATTTAAAACATTGAATAGGGTTTGTGTGTGACGATAAAACTGGAAAGAAAATGTTTTATAATATATATATAGATTCAACTAAAATATTTTTGTTTAACCGAAGTATATATATATAAAAAAAATGTTGCTGCATTAAAAACAAAGGTGAATTAAAAAAAATTGATTCTGCTCTCTCAAAATATAGTAAGAGTCTTGAAATCTGATAAAGCACAATTACAGTTACATCTCCATGACAGTTTATCGAACAAATTATTAATTATTATAATTACTGTATATAAAAAATTGCAGTTTTATTTTTAGAAATTTCCCTAATGTGATTTAAGTTACATTTTTCACGCAAATAATTATTTTTACACGCCATATTACTTTTTTATTATGAAACGCGTACCTCAAACATCAAAAATATATCCAAATAAAAAAAAAATTTCGAATAATGTTCAGTTTTTTCTATCAACACAATTTAATTTTATGTCAAGAAAAGCTCTGGAAGTCTCTTTTTATTCTTGTTCAGTTACTTTTGAGAAGATCTAGATCATAACTTTAAAAAATATCAAAATTGATAAATTGTTAAATGAATTATTCAAACACAATTCCAGACAAAAGCTTCAATGCTTAAGAATAATGCTACATATTTATTTTTGTATACATAAAAGCGACTTTTTTTAAAAATATTTACTAAAGAAAAATTTTGTAATATTTTACATACTTCCATTATATGAATTTAATTTATTCGGATCCTTTTTTTTCTGAGGTAGTAATTAATTTTGGATGTATTTCATCACATGACTGCTATAATGCGGTTTAATAAACTCTTGTGTAATTTTTTAATTTACAATGATTTCTGATAGTGAAAAAACACTGTTACATTTAAATATCCTTACATGATACATTTCTGCATCTTTATAACACGCAGAAATTTAAGTACACTAAGACCCCGCTTAACGCGGGGTATACGTTCCATCAAAGTAGAGCGTAATATGAAACAGCGTTAAACGAGGTTATCTCATATTGTAAATAATGGGGCTATGGGAAGATGGGTAGAAACTTGGCCAGGTATTTTACCATTAAATTTATTAATTATGTTTCATAACAATAAAACAAAAATGTATTTCTTACAAATATAGAAACATAATAAATGAATAAACATAAAAATAAATAAAATTCTAAGTCAGTATGTTTACATTTCAGATCATACAGTATCTTCTGTATTTCAAATTTTCCGCCTTTTTATCAAGAAGGCGTCTAATGTAATTTGCGTTTTCCTTTTGCGTTCTGTGAGAAGTTTCTGGTCAGTGGATGATGCATCCATAACGCCCTGTCTTGCCTTTGAACTCCTGTCAAAATTTGCCCCTGCTTCTTCTTACTGCTTTGTTTTCGTGTTTCCTTATTATCACCCATGATAAAAACTAAAAACCATAATATATATTTGTCACTATAGGAATCGTTATATTATATAAATTTATACTTACAATAGCGTTAACAAATGTTTGAAACGATAAAAATACGTTCATATAAGACCGCTGAAAAGAAGAAACAAAGATAAACTGCTTTGGATACCGGGAAGCCTACCGTTGTGTGTAATTTCGGGGAATCCCACAATTCAAATAAAAGAGCGTTTAACCGAAACAGCGCTAAACAATACAGCGTTAAGCGGTGTCTTACTGTACATCATTAGAACGATCAATATAAACTTTTCGTGTACATTTAAAGCTCTTTATTTTTGGGAATTCTACACTTTGAAATGCTGCTTTCCGGATTTTCATCGCTGGACGATCTAGACAAACTTTGTAGGGAACCAAATTTAATGGATCTGGAATATCTTTTCAAAAAGGATTCTTGGTTTGGAACTTTGAAACATCTCCACTGGAAGGTACAGACAGAAAGAAAAGGCTCAGTTACGGTCTTAACCCTTTAACGTGCACAAAGATAAAATACACTTTTCTGTGATAAAGTACTTGATAAATGAAATATTCTCATCCTATATAAACATTATTCAGTCATAAAAGTAATATCTGATCGTATGTTTCTTTCCCGGGGTGTGGCAGATGTTATAGCCACTGCGCACTTAGGACATTAAACTTACTTTTAAGGACAGAGAAATAATGAATCAAATTACAATGATTTTTTTATGAAAAATTGACATTTATGTAATAACTATTTCAATAACAATTAAATGCAAAGTTATTAAATAATATTAGAATAATTGTACAACATAGAATACTTACTAAGAAAATATAGAATACTTAGAATATACATCAAAATTGGTATATATCCACATTTTCTATTTTATTTCCTTTTAGTATAAAAAGTTAGAAATAAAGTAATATTTTTGAGAATTTAAATTAGCTATTTAACACATTTAATGAGCTATTTATCGTGGAACTTTATAATATGCAAACGTTTTCTCCGAGCAGAAAAGCTGTATTGCAAGATTTTCTAAACTAAGAATCTTGTACCACAGACTGTAAACAAAGTTTGTTTATATTTCCGATCCCCAACATTCTTCCATGATTTTTAGTATTCCATGTCGAGTGGAAAAAAGCAAAAATTTCTAATTCCTTTTTCTGTTCTATATGGGCAGGGGAAAGAGCCTCATTCCACATATAAAAGTTTCCCAAAAACCTAAATAAAATCTTTTTTTTAATTGCAAATTTGCTTAATTCATTCAGATGAGAGAAAAGTATACTTAAGACATGTCGAAATTTTCTTTATAGTTATTAAAATACAATTTATATATTTACACCGAGAAAAACTGTTTTTAACTATCCATCAGAGGACATAAAATCTGTGCTTCTCAAACTTTCAATACTGGCGCCCCCCTTTTCAATCATAATTTTTATCACGCCCCCCTTATACAATAATAATGTATTGAATTCAATAATAATGCACTTTGATGCTAAAGCTACAAAACGATCTTAATTATAAACCGTACAAATTAGTAATATAAGTATATTAAATTTTATATATGTAACTTTTTTAAGTAATATATATTTTAATTTTTTTCTGGAATTTTTAAATTGGAACAGATTGTAAAATGCGATTGTTGCTTTCAAGACAAAATATAGATCTCAGCCAAATATAGAAAATGTACTCAGAGTGTCAATTTCTAATCGTAAGCCTTCCTTTGAAAAACTTTCCTCTGCAAGACAAGGCCATGGAAGTCGCTAATACTTATTAAACTTGCTCTGAATTTAGTATTAATAAATTAGTTATAAAATAACTTGTGCAGCACTGATACATTAAAATTATACTGTCTGAAGTACCCACTCTTCGAACGAGTTCATTTTTTAAAAAACTAAAACATTGTTGATAAATAGCTGAATTGTCAGAAGAGTAAACCCAAATGCGCTACAATGTTTACGAAAATGTAAAATGATATTTTAAAATGAAAATGCTCATATTATAATTTGTTTTAAGCGAACTGTAATTTTAAGCCTCACAGAATTAGCATTTAGAATTAATGTTAAACAATGAAAAATAATATAAAATTCCAAAGAAGAATAATAGTGTTATCTTTAATATTTAAAGCGAGAAGGCTTCAAAATGTCTTATCCCGGGAGCAGACACACACTCGATACTAGGGTTAAAGGTGACACGGGGTGATTGAGTCACCCCAATCCTTTTTTTTATAATTATTTTATTGTACACGATACAAATCGAGATTCCAGTGAATAATTTAATTAAGAGAAAGTAAACTTACCTACTTTTAAGAACTTTTCAATTTTTCTTTGGTAACAAATAAACAGTTTTGCCAGAATTAAGGAGACATGGTACGATTTAAGCACACATTTTTAATTTACAGATTTTTAAAAATTTCTTTGATTGCCTCATATGTGTGTATACTATGTAAGACAGATTTTGGGCTCAAAATTTCATTAAAAGTTGACCATTTAGTTTTTTAACGAAAAAAATTAAAATTTGTGAAGTGATTTTAAAATGCTACTCCTCCTACAAAAATTTACGTACATGCATGAAATTTGATTTCCAAGTACGTCAAACTATCTATAACAAGAGTTGGTATGGTTTTTGCGATAATATGAATGGTATTTGTACAATACCCCTTTTTATGAATGCTTATTGAAAATTCCTTAAAAAATGTATAAATTCTTATTTCAATTATTTTTAAAAAAATAAGTATTGCTTTGATTAAAAAATGCATACCAACTTTTGTTACGAGTACTATTGGTAATAGGTAAAAAAAATTCAAAGCATTAGGCTCAATAGAAAAAAGAGCCTTAGCATTTTAAATGAAGATAAACTAGTTATTTTACCTTTCTGAGATAAGTAAGTTTAAAGTTTTGATTTGCCATAGGGATGCGAATAAAAACGAACGTAAAAGCTATCATAATTCTGAGTTTCTTAAGTTTAGAGCTTGCAAATTTTGTGAGGTTATAGAAAGTATATAAAAAATAATTTAGATTTAAAAAATTTTATTTGATTTTTTGACCAATTTTGGTGAATTGAATCGTACTGTGTCCCCTTAACGATTTTGTGATATGTGTGTCCCACGCGACCACTTCCGGGTTAAAAGTGTATTCCTTATGATCATATTTATGTTACTGCTAAAAAATTGTGTCAAACGTTTTTCATTATGCTTTATATGTTTGAGAATACTCATAAAAATAAGTCTTGGCCAAGTAATCCTTCAAAGTGCTCTCCGTGGTTTCCCAAATATCATAAAACTCTTTTGCACGGAAAAAAGCGCAACAGTACTTACAACTTCCCTAAATGATAAACAACCCATAAGAGAGGGGTCATAACTAACTGTACCAATAACTTAGAAGGTCAAACAGATTATCAGCAAAAACAGATTACAGCTATAATGTGTAGTATTTCAAAAATAATCACAGTGATGAATTTTTTATGTTCCTAAATTTTTTCGATTCTGGGTCTGGGATTTGTTTTTTCTCTGAAAGAGTAGTAAAAATCACTCATCATGAGATTACAGCAAATCAAATAAAAGTTTTTTTTATTTGGTGTTTTGGATCAAAGATAGCTAATTAGGTATTGAAGAAGTTTTTATTTTTGAGAGAGAGAGAGAGATGACTTATATATATATATATATATATATATATATATGGGCTGTAAAATATATCAGAGTAAAAGTGCATATTTTATTATGTCTGAAAGTATTTTGATTTAATTCATTCTAGAGTAAATTAATTATTTTTTAAATCTTTTATTTTCGATATGCTCGTGCCCCTCTTGTAAGGGTATCGCGCCACCCCAGGAGGGCGCGCCCCACAGTTTGAGAAACACTGCATTAAATGCAAAAAAATGGTATAATCTTGTTGTCTGTATTGACTTTCATGCGATTTAGCTTCAATTAATGCATGTGCATAGACTACATATCCATCACCCGCTTGGAGAAATTTTTTTTAATATGTGGCTAGACCTATTAGCCACTGCCGGCTAAAGGGTTAAAGAATAGTAATGTTACAGAAACAGTTAAAACAAAGAATTTAATGAAAACCACCTTACATTTTTAGGTATAAAACGAATTTGACCTTTAAAAGTTTCCATATAAATATCTAGATGTTTAATATGTTAAATTAAATGGTTCCTCATATAATTAAACGATTGTGTTTAAATTTGGTTTCAGCAATTAATAACAATTTTTATTGGAGTGTGTAATTCAAAATATTACTGCAATATTCTTATAATATATTTGAACGTGCTATGTAGTTTGAGTATTTTGAATTTTTGCCTTTTTAAATAGAGTTTTTTTTTTCCTGAACTTGTATCGTAGGACTAATATTTTACTGAAAATTCATTATCCATTTAATGTAAAAGGAATTTCAATAGATGGAAAATACATTTTTTATCATCAATTAATCAGAAACAAATAACAATTTTTGTCTAAATGCATCAAATTCTTCTTATTGTTTCGAGCAAACAACTAAGAATAAGAAAGCAATAAGGAACCATGAAGCCAAAAGAGTGAGTTTTTATAAAACGTGGTTTTTACAAAATTACACAGAAAACATTCCTTCCTTGTAATGTTTTTTTTTTTTTTTACGATTCCAGTGTACTTTGTGTATCAAACACAGAAGCATGATACTTTTATGTATCAAAAAGAAACAAAAAAAGCTTATTAAAAGACAGTTTTCTTTTTGTTATTGATTTTGCTTTTACATATTTTGTGTTTTAATTGTATGTTACATTTAACAAAGCCTGTACAGTATTCTTTGTTTCAAAGCATTTTTTAACATTTTTTTCATGGACATCATGCAAAGAAAAAGTCTATAGCATTTTGGATGAAATCCAGGGGAAAATGGGAAACAGGAAAACTGCGTTATTTTTCCCTTATTTTTGTTGGTGGGTCATAGATATTCCATGCTTTCTTTTGAGTCAACCATTATGGGTTTGCTTTCTTTGCTTTTCCCAATTTCGCACACTTGAAGTAGTTATGTACCAGCTGTGTGAGAAAGGTTCCATATGTTCCATTTTAGAATTATTGGCACAAGATCTGCACCTTCATTGGCTATTTAAAGGATAAATTATAGGTTTCACAGTTGGGAAAGCCCTGAAAAAAAATTCTAATCGTGTTTTCAAGAATAAATATGAATCAAAGTATAATAAAAATACTGGCATGGAGATAACAAATCTTTAGTCCACTTCTTTTTTTAATTTTGAAGCATAAAACATAGAAAAAATATGGATTTGATTGTAAAAAATGTAGTTCTGGATCTTAATATTTTACGAATATGCTTGTTATGAAAAAAAAAAAAACTAAATGCCATCGGCAAAAAATAAACTCTACTAAAATTCAACTCAAGCAAGTTTGAAAATTAAATTTTGGCGTTTAATTAGACATTTTAGTATAAATTAATTTTGAATAAAACTAAACATAATGTAGAAGATAATACAAATATATAGGTTTAAGACGATCTTTTACCCTACACTAATAGACAAGAGTAGTCAGAGTACACCATGTGTCTTGTATATCTTGTTCACTTTTTCAAGTTAAGTGACCCGAGATAGATTTGTGTCTTTTAGAATATGTGGAATGTAAACTTTTTATATTAAATATAGAAATGAAAAATTATTTTCTTCTTGATAAACAATAACATAAAAAAAATGCGAGAATTTCTTTTTTTTTTTTGCTTTGCTTTATCGAAAGAAAGGTAAGTTGTATTATCTCAATCAGTCATTTGTAACATATAATTATATCCAATAAAATTTTTCAATTTCATTTAAGTAGATTTTATACCTAAGTGAGTATGTTTGAACTGATTTCACTCATGAAATAGGAAACACAATAAATCAATTTTAAATTCGAGCAGATAGTATATATATATAAATTATATATAATATAAATTCAATTCACAGCATGTTAACAAACGAAATGTGTAAGAAATCTGGCAGAGAGTTTGAATAACTATACGATGTTTGAAAAAAGTAGAAGAAAATGAGTTGTAGGAAAAAACTTAATTTGTTTTTTCTCATGTGATAGAGAGAGAAACAAATTTAGGAGATTCAAGTTGTGCGGTAAAGATTGCCATGTAAACAAGAATTAAGCTACTTTTTTCGTAACAGAAAACATTTACCTACTTAAATATTCTAAAGAGAAAATAAAACTCAATTTTTCATGATCAAGTATTAAGTCCTTTTTAACAAAATAAGGAATGATATATTTCTATTATCTTTAATATCCGATAACGTTAACAGTAAGAGTATTTATTACATTCAGAAAAGAAGCCAAATTTATTTTGTATTCTTATTTATACTTAGTTTTTAAAAAGTTTTGCATTTGCTTCACAAAATACTTTTCTTTTTTTTAAAAAAAAAACATCAAAAGGAAATTTCTCGTTTACACCTTGCAGTAAAGAATCAAGATAAAGCAAAAAAATAAGTTCAGAAAGCAAAATATCAAACAGAAAGTGGAAATTTTTTTTTCTTAAATTTCCTTTCTGTATCTTTATATTCATCGCTTCCGATATGAACAACCTAATTTTGCAAGCAACATTTTTGTCAGCCCCAAAGTCGGAACTGAAAAGACAAACATGACGACTAATGAAGATGTTTGCTTTTGCCGCTGGTAGAGGCTGCACTTCAATCATTAATTTAAAGAAATTTTGACCTTATTCTTCCCGCTTTTTAAAAAAGGCTGATATTTCAAAATAAATGCAAAGGCAAACAGGGCAAACGAAGTAGCTACTCCAACGGATCCAAGAATCCCACTGCAAGATACCAAAGAGAACGAGCAAAAAAATTGAATTAAATATTTCCATCCGGTGCTATAGCTTATAACTAAGTTTTAGAAAAAGAAATATTTTGTGCACAAGAAGAATTTTAGTAACGAGGTAGAATCAGTATTTAATAAGAGAAAAAAGCTTATTCTTCATATTTTTTTGTTGTTGTGGAAACTAGATATAACAATACATATCTTTTTATTTTTGAACTCCTTTTACTTATTTGAAAAGTTGGCACGTCTTGCAAATTTCGAGGATGGGTTTTATTTGTTATGCAATCAGAGATGGAAATTTCAAAATTTTTGTTTCTGTTAAAAAAAATAGTTTAACTCAATTTCGCATATAAAAGCATATTGATATTGCATTGAATCGTTAAGCTAACTTAATATAGCATAAGTTCTGAAAAGAAGTTAACTCATCACTCTGTTTGTTTAAGCCGATGGACCAATTTAACAACGGTTGAGCTGATTACAAAAATATTTTTTACTGAATTGAGGGGAAAATCTTATTATTCATAACAATTTTTCGAAAAACTTTTAACGTCTGCTACGGAATTAAACAGATGTTTTTTTTATTGAAGAGAGTTCTTAATAATCTTCTTTAACGTAATGATACGCTTCTTAACAATCAAATATTTTTATCGACATGTGAAGATTACTTAGAATGCATACTTTAATTTTAAATATTTAATGAAGAAAATTCTAAAAAGGTTTCTCAAAATTTCGTTAGAATGTTGTTTTTAAAAGTTTTTGATGGATGAAACATAATGAAGAAAATTCTTTGAAAATCAAATGTAAACCAAAAGCCTTTTTCCACATTGAAAATTCAACTAATCGGTTAAGTTTGTTTGTTTTCGGAAAATTAATTCTTAATGATTAAGAAATATTTGAGGTTCTACAAAATTTCTGATTGCAATCCTATTTTTTACTCAAAAATATATTAAAAGAAATACATGTATATATGTATCTAATTTCAAAAAGAATTATATATATATACATCGTTAATTGAAACTTATTTGCACTGTTGACATTTAAAATTGCAACAACGGGAATTAAAACAAATAACAAAATTTTATTATCGTTTGTATATAGTACAGAAAAACATGATTAAATTTGAAAGCAATTTGGAGGTATACAGATTCCAAATCTGTTACTACACACATTTACTTCATCTGTTAGCTAAAACGGTTTTAACCCAGTCATGCAAATTATTAATATAAGAATAGCAAATATGCACGAAGTTGTGCATACCTTTTTTAAAATCACCTCTAAAATTTACATAACTTCACTATGAAAGCATTTCTTAAGAAATATTCCTCATAAGTTTAAGCACTATCTCTTAACCCTTTTACTGTCAAGTTATTTTGATGATTTGGGTACACAAATTGTCAAATTTTTTTGAACCAAAGAACTTCTAACCTCTAACCTTTGAAGTCTTCAGTAAAGTGCTGTCATCTATTGAATTGAGCGCAAATTAACATTTCCCGAGAATCAGTCGGGTTTGACAAAGAGATGAAGCCGAAATAAACGTCTCCCGATATCTATTCGGATAAAGCAATACGATGCACTCAAAAAAAATCCCCCGAGTAACACTCGGGCGTGACATTTTCCAACACCAGTGCTTAGCCCGAGATAATCTCGGGCATGACAGTTAAAAGGTTAATTGATATTTTTATTTTTGCACGTACACATCCTTCCATTTCCATAATTCTTAGTTAATTTTCTAAATGTGTGAAGAAAGATTCGTTGCTCTAACTACCTTATTTAGCGAGTTCTTTAACTCTTTTAACAGTTTGTCGAGATGAAAACCGAAAATATAACATGTGACATGTGCATTATATACATATCAACCAATCAGAAACTTCAACATTTTAGTCCTGTTTAAAAGGGGCCTCTAGGTATGTAGTAGCTCCTCACGTAAGGCATGTGACGACACCCTTGAACGAGGAATATTCGGCCACAAAACTTGATCAATCTATTGACAGATGAGATTTTTCAGGGATGTGGAAGATAAGTGACTCATTATGCAGATGTGAGTCTCATCAGTATTATTTTCAATACATTTTCAAAAAAGCATCTTTGACACAATGTTGATTTACTATTCCAGTATGCGGTGCAGTAGGCATAGGCGAAATCAATGAGTGAAAACTCAAATCCTTTGAAGATTGGTTGAAAATACTAAAATCTGCAGAAGAAGGAATTTAAAAGCATTGAAATATTTGGAAAATATTTAAAAACTTTAATGTTAAAGTGATTAAAAGGAGTTATAGTAGTTGGGAAATACTTTATGTGAGTTTAAAAATGGTGTATGCAATCTTATTTCTCATAACTTTCAAAGCAAAACAAAAAATTCTCAAACGGTGCCTTCCTTGGGTACAAGAAATTATTTTAAATAAGACATGTGAATGACCTTTAAATGTCATTGGCGGCTGTTAGAAAATAAATGGAACTAAGTTTCAACGCCCTAACAGAATAGAAGATGCTGTAGATAAAGGTACTACATGAGCATGGGAAAAGCTTCGTAAATGAATGAGATTCTATTTAAATTACGATAACAATTAACTTAATACCATAAAAAATATTTGAATATCATGGTTTTATTTGAAGATTCAGCTAAAAATGATGTATGCATACATCAATGAAGCATTATTAAAAAACTGTGTCATTTGTTGCTCTGACAGGACAAGAATTTCCGTTTATTGATAACTTTTCAAAAAATGAAAGACAAAGGAAATTTCAAAAGTTCATGCTCCCTATTTTAAACGTCAAATTGATTTAAGCTAATACGAAGCAGTAATTTAAAATCTCCAAATTATTGGAGGAAATAAAAAAAAATAAATAAAAAAAAAAACTGTGTATGATACCAACAAAAATATCGTTATAAAATAAGTGTTAATGAAAGCAATGAATGAAATAAATTATAGCAGAAAGTATTATTTAATTTTTTATCATGTAATACGATCGCAGAAAAATCCATTTCAATACCAATATATATATTCTCGTAAACATACAGAAGAAATATCTGAAAAAAAGTAAATAAACCTTTATATATACCAATGCATAATTATATTAATATTTTGTCATAATATATTTAACTCGTTTAAAATATCTATATCAATGTTTTAAATTTATATCTTTTAATTTAATTTTCTTGAAAATTGTCCGAAGACGAAATACCTTAAAATATTAAGGGAATACGATTCAACTGACAAAAATCGGTTAAAAAATCAAATATAATTTTTATAGCCTAAATTATTCTTTATATACTTTTCTATAACCTCACAAGCTCTTAATTTAAAAAAACGCAGAATTATGATAGATTTACGTTCGTTTTTATTCCCATCCTTATGGCAAATCAAAACTTTAAACTTACTTATCTCAGAAAGTTAAAATAACTATAGTTCTTCTTCATTTAAATTGCTAAGGTTTTTTTCTGTTGTACCTAATGTTTTCAAATTTTTTTCACCTATTGCTAATAATATATGGAACAAAAGTTGGTATTCATTTTTGAATCAAAGCAGTACTTATTTTTTTAAAAATATTTGAATTCAGAATTTTTCATTTGTTAAGGAATTTTCAATAAGCATTCATAAAAAGAAGTACTGTACGAATACCAATCATGTTATCGCAAAACTCATACAAACTTTTGTTATAGATAGTTTGATGTAGATTTAAACTAAATTTCATAAATGTAAGTCAACTCTTGTAGGAGGAGTAACATTTTAAAATAATTTCACAAATTTTAAGTTTTTTTTTCCTTAAAAAATTAAATTGCTAACTTCTTATGAGAGTTTGGGCACAAAATCTGTTTTAAATAGTATACGCACATAAGAAGCAACCAAAAAATTTTGAAAATCCTTAAGTTAAAAACTTTTGCGTAAATCGTACCATGTCTTCTTAATCTGGTAATTTTTGAACTGTTACCTGATGACTCTATAAAGGTAAAACATTTAATACGTCTGTATAAATTTGATACAGTTAGCGTATATTCACAGTAACAAATATTTACTGAATAAATTGAACTTATTATCAAACTAAAATTTCCGTGATCATACATTTTAAATAAAGTTCATTAAGTTGCTCTATAAAACGAGAAACCAGTAAATCTATTTATAGATTTCTAATATGGAATTTCAGTAAGTTTTTATCTTTCTAAATGCTTAAATAGATTGTGTTTATGTTATACAACTCTAACTTAAGGTATCCGACTACGTTCGGAACAGTGATTTTGCAAAAGCGTGTAAATGGATAATATTTATGATATTTAGTGTCACTTAGATTAGAATACATGTATAAAATGGTTTTAAGAACTTATGACAAAAAAAAATTTATTTAAATACAATATTTTGGTAAAAAATTAACTTAGAATAACCTTTTTTTCCAAATGTTCCCTTTTTGTAAAAAAATGCTTCTATTGTATTAATATTTTGCATGTATTCAGCTCAGATCTCTGTACAGAGGCTCAACTAGAATTTTTGAAACGCATAACTCGGAAGTCGGTTTATTCATGTTTTACGAAAACAGAAGAGAGAAATTTTAAAAAAATACGCCGATAATTATTTCAAATGGTTGTAACTCTGAAAATAATTTGAATTTTTCAAAAATCATGTTTGAGCCTCTGTACAGAGGTTTGAGCTATATACAGGCAAAATATTAATACAATAGAAGTATTTTTTACAAAAGGAGAACATTTGGAAAAAAGGTTATTCTAAGTTAATTTTTTGCCATAATATTGTATTTAAATAATATTTTTTGTCATAATGTCCTTAAAACCATTTTTTACATGTATTCTAATCTAAGTGACACTAAATATCATGAAAATTATCCATTTATGCGCTTTTTTAAAATCATTGTTCCGAACGTAGTCGGATACCTTAAAGACCTTTAAATAATTTGAGAATATTGACTAGAGATTTATTTAAAAGTTATTAGATGGCATTCAAATTCAGTAATTTTGTTGATTAATTCATAAAATAATTGCACAATATTTTTAACTTTATTGTAGACAGATAACTTACAATTGTAGCTTTTATTAAGAACTTGTGCTTTTGCTTTAAACAAAAAAATGACCATTTTTTAAATTGCACTACAAAAATGTAAGATACATATTGCAATAATATTCTGAATCTGACTTTAAAACTACCAAGCATATTTTATGCGCTTTTTAAAATATTGTTATGATAATAAAAAAATAAATGGTTTCATTATTTGCGTTTTATTTTAAACTGCATTTTGAAAAGTTATGTTCATTTAAAACTTTGACTTGACTCCATACATAAAAGAGATTGTGAAAAGGAGAACTTATTGACTTTTTAAACTATTCTGAAACTGAAAAACTTGTTTTGATTTGGTTTCAATTACTTCAATCTAAAAAAAATGATTTAATAAATAATTAATTGAACATGGAATGAACATTGTTGATATAAAACATAATTAAAAATTATGGGATTCAGAGTCGTACAAAATTAAATAATCAATGTAATTTGTAATGCATATTTTTTCAAACTTAATGAGAAGAAGAAGAATTTAAACAATACTATTCATTTCATAAAACTGATACTTTTTGTTGACTTAGGGATGCTTAGTAATACTTTTTAGTATTAAATTTATAAAAATAAGCCTTAGCTGTAAGAAGAGAAAAATATTTTGTCACAAATGTAAATTAAATAAACGAGTATTGTAACTCGTTGTAAAAAAAGCAAAATTAGTTCACCATATAAGTGAAAATTAGTTAATATAAGTATGAACAGACATTCAATGAAACTAAATACATGTATACATTATAAATCAACCTATATACAGAAGAGTTTTGTTACCTGTCGACTCAATTACTTTAATAAGAACTGATTGCACAGCACAAATGGAAAATCTCTCCTGATCACTTTCGAGTAATTTTTTAGTACTTTTTTTTATCTTTTTTTATCTACCCTATCAAAATCTCGTCCGCGTCTATCTTTTTATTTCTTTTTTTCCCGATAAAGAAATAAAAACAAGAAACTCGAGAACTCCTTGCAGAGATTAAATCTCGAATGATTTTTCAGCTCCCTCCCTCCACTACCCCCATCGAGAACAACCCTTTAAGAACCAATGGCCTTTGGTCCAAAAAAAGGAGTAAAATAGAATAAAAAAAAAAGTTTCAAAGATGATCACAAGAATGGGAAGAAAGAGAAAGATAGAACAAAAAACAGATAAAGAAAGCGGTAAGTAAGAGGCCCAAAGCGGATTCTCATAGCAAAGGGCTGTAAAAAGTACCAGTGAAAGTTCAGATTGGATTTTTTTTCTTCTTGTCCTGTTCTTTTCCCTGCTCCGCCTCCCCAAAGAAAGTAGATATAAAACGCGACCGATTACTATCTCGTCCTCTCTTGGGACACCCCAGACTGGAGCGTGAGGTGGTAGAGCCCATGGGAATGCAAGATAAATAAAAAAATAAAAAAGAAGGAAGAAAGTGATGATGGGGGATTACGCTCAGGTCTTGTGACTTTAATACAAATTCTGAAACAGTATTCTTGTCTTCTCCTGTTCTCCAGTTCCTCACCCCAATTGAGGGAAGCTCCTCAAAGGCAGGTTAGACTATTAGAGGGTGGATGGGGAAGTGGTTTTTGCCGGAGTGTAGGGTCAGATTCCTCGGGAGAAGATATTTATCCATTCAACAGAAAAGATCTGTCTGCGTTAAGCTGCCTTAAGCAGGATTAATCTATGAAAGGAAATCACAATGATTGCCTTTTCTGGATTTTGGCGTTATTTCTATTGTTGAGAAAGGGTAGGGTGGATTTTTATAAAGGTGTCAATAACTCGCGACTTTTCAGGTATACGGAACATAAGAAAATACAGTTAAACGATTTCTTTTTTTTTCTTTTAATGAAACTGTTATGAAGTACAATGATCAGCTATTATCAAACTGTTAGGTTACTTGTTGCAAAGTTTGGATTTAAAAAAAAATCGAGGGAATCGTATCTTGTTTTGTATTAAAACTATCAATATTAATTTATAGTTTGCAAAATGATACATGCAAAATTGTTTTTTTATATAATAAATGCTTTATTAGTTGCTATAAATTTATCGTTTTAACTGAATTGATACGAGCAAATATTTCTGGAGTAATTAACGCTATGTAAAAAATTATATTATCAATTAAAAATGCAGGATATTTTTAGTAAATTCTATATATAACCAAAACAAAAGTTAAGTTAGGTACTGAAGACAATGTAATTCTTAATTCTAAAATTAATTTCTTTTGTTTTAATGAAAGTTATTAATAACCTATATTCAAGTAAATATTTGCGAACCTTATGTTCACAATACACAATTTTTTGATTGTCATTGCATCATTCAGAAAATGTTCAAACATTTTCTGAAAAACTATGATAACATTAAATATTTCTTTTCAAAAATAAATATTTAATAACATTTATTAATTATAACTATAATTTTCTGTAAGATGTTAAATTCCAAATGAAAAAAAAAATTCTTTTATAGAACTAGAATAAACAATTATAAATTTTTGAAGAATAAAATGAACAATGTATAAAATAACAAACACAAAATTTCTTAGTAAGACATGCTTATATTTAAATAAATTGCTATTTGTTCGGTATCTTGAATGTATAGCCGTATTTAGTATCACCATTAAATATGTCAGACTGAACTAAACACTAATAAGTACTATATTTTATATTCCTTTTAATACAATATAAATGGATTGATAATGGAATATAAATTGTTTGCATGTACGTTTGTATGTAAATGTATATCCCTTTTTGCCTTAAATATAAAGCAATATTTCCAGCTAAAAATTGACGCGTGCTAAATTTGACATTTATTAGGTTTATTCTTATTACAAGTATAACCATTCCTTTCTTCTCATATTACCTAAGATTTACATTACTTAATTTTACATCCAGAAATGTAACATTTGCTTTTACTTATTTTTAAATAAACGCTTATCTATCTGAAGTTTGTTTTCTTTGATTTTTTTCTTAAAAAAAATAAGTTGAATTATTAATTTTTTTACTTAATGTATTTATGAAAAAGTTTGATGTCTTGTAACATTATAAGGCTATATTACACACAATATATATAGATGTGCAGCTTTGTATGAAGTTATTGGGCTATATATATAAATATCTATATTTTGAAATATTTTAGACATAAATATAAACCGTCTTATATCAATAAAATATACAGTCTTTTGATAATTAAATATTTGGTATTATTATAATTGCAATAGTTATTTCACTCGGTATACGATATGCTAGTTTGCGATTATCTTCCATATTTATGTCACTCAAGCTCTTTCAAAAGTGTTTTAACGAGACATTTTGTACGTTATCAACGTTAAGAGTTCCACTGACGTTAAAGACCCCAAAGATGTTCAATAAATAAGAAAAATAACTGTCGCAACTATTTTTAAAGATAGTTTTAATATATGGGGATGCCTAATACTTTCGTCTAAGACTATAGTCAACCTTGACACACACACACAGATATATATAAAGTCAAACCTCTATATAAGAGCCTCTGTATTGCGAAGTTTACTATATTGCGAACTTTTTCCTGGAACCCTGAACATTTCACATTTTTCTTCGTAAAATAACCTCTCTATAGTGAAGTGCTTTTTCTATATAACGAACTTTTTCTTTTGAGATTCAATTTTTTTTCTCACTATTTGTAAAGTATTTCTGGACATTTCAATTTATTCTCTCTGTAACACATTTTAGGGTGATCATAAATCTTGAACTGGTTTTATTAGATCCTAACTAACCAAGAGCAATACAGTACTGGAAGTTCCATCCAAGAAGTGAAACCTTTAACCCCCAGTCTCCAGATTCACTAGAAACATTTTCGATATTCTCTTTCACCCATAGTGCAGTTGTCCCGTGTCCCCGAGTTCTAATTATAAAATAATGTATGTTTGATATTACTTGTATGCTTTAAATTATAAAATATCCGTAAAATTCATTAATTTTAGAATAAAATTATTTTTTTAATATTGAAAATACAGTGAATTGTTCGACATTCTTTTTTATATTTCCTTGCAGTTTTTCGTTCTTTCTTTTTTGTTGAGTAAGATATATAAAATAAACATGTATTAGTTTTAAAAAAAAACTATGTGAATAATTACCATTTTTAATACATAGAGTTTATGAACTTAAAATTTGTTTTATGTAGTTTATAAAGTATATTAAAAAGATAAACCTTTATATAATGAATTTTCCATGTAACGAACTTTTTAGCGACTTCGTTATGTAGAGGTTCGATTCTATATATATGCATGGTTGATTATGTGCTCGTTTAAATGACGAATATAACTTCAATTATAAGCTACATTAAATGAAAGAAGCTGTTAAAGTTCTCTTTCTGTTAATTGTTATCCAAATTTTCTCTTTCCACTTATTTATGAATCAGAGCATAAATCAATAAATTAATTTGAATTTGATCTCAGATACGACTTTCTCCGTCTTAAGAATTTTACCATGGAAGTATGTAGCTTTTTGGCCCTTTAGCGAAATTTAATACCTTCGCCTAAATTTGTTTGATTCTTTTCGGGTGTGTTTCTTGTTTCCTGCGCTACGCCTTTATTATGGAGGCAGAACTAACTTATTAGAATTACTTCCGATTAGCTAAATGTGTTAAATTTGAATAAAGAATAAATTATTTTTCAAATTTTAATGAAAATACTATCCAAAGGTGTTTTGTTTCAGTTGTCTCATTTAATAGGAATAAAAGTACTTACACAAAATAAAGTAATAAGAGTTAGGAAAATTTTATAAATGTGTTTCCATAAGCTCAGAAACTTCTTATTAAAAATGGATTCAGTTTACTTTTTTATTTTTGTTATTTTAAAATTTTTTTAAGGTATTAATTTGTGTTCTAATTTCTGTGAACATTTTGCATACATACATTTCCAAAATACAAAACAATTCTTATATTTTGTATATATTTTCTAAAATGTCATCGGGATTGAATAAAATAGCGTGAAGTGTTTGAATTAAAACACATGCAAAAATAAAAATCTTTTTTTTAAAAAAAAAATCATTCAGATTTGTTTTAATTGGTTTCCTGTTGGCCATTATAAAATTCTTTAAATTTAATCAAGCTTTTCAAAGAAAAATTTCTAGTGAGCGAGTGAGTTTTTTAATGTTACACGTTTTACGTTTTAATATAAAGTAACACAAGGTCTACTGGTAACGGGCCTCGCAATTTTAAAGAAAAATCAAGTGACGAGGATGAAATCTGAGCTGTCACCTCCACTCCAAACTACCACATAACTTCAAGGGGAGGACTTTCAGCCTCGGCAGATTTAACATGCAGCAGCCCCTTTCCATACGGCATGAAAGAAATATTTCGAATTGATACAAATATCCTGAATAAGTTTAGGGGAAAAACATAAATTATAATTTAATTTATAATTTTTCAAGCTGCATTGCCTTTACTCAAAATTAAAATATAATAAAATGATAAACTGATGACTCACATAAGTATATTTTAACTAAACTATTTTAGCCTAACGACTATGAGACATATGATAAATCATCATTGTTTATTTTTTCAAATCTTTTTTTCCAATGTAATATTTATATATTAGCGTTACCTAGTTAG
The DNA here is from genome assembly GCA_019973955.1 of Trichonephila inaurata madagascariensis. Taxonomy (NCBI): domain Eukaryota; kingdom Metazoa; phylum Arthropoda; class Arachnida; order Araneae; family Nephilidae; genus Trichonephila; species Trichonephila inaurata. The sequence goes on along the minus strand of BMAV01001302.1, from coordinate 253,496 downwards.
AAAATTCAAAATTATTTGTGATATAAAAACGTATTAAATATTCATCTGTGAAAATGCTGGTCAAAACTATTTCACCTGCGAGCTTCATGTTTTATTTCCTTTTGCTTTCGAAATCCATTATTAAAATGTTAACAAATTATTGTGTTTCCTGATAGCATTAAATTAAGTCTATTATAAAATTACAAATTTATGTACTTTTGAAATCCTTATAAAATCAAAGGTCCAAACATAAAATATAAAAGTTTAAATTTAATGAATTTTGGGAAATCCATAGAGAAAGAAAATTATTAGTGCAACCATTTCGTAATTGATATTGTAATCTCCATATTTAGAATCCAATTAATATGTAAATTAATAACCTGAAATCATGCTTTAATAGACTAACAACAACTCGTATAATTAAGATAAAAAGTAATTCATCCATTTGTTAGCTACGAATCTAATTGAAAGAAAATACAATATTTCATTTACTCTCTATAAAAAACTGAATCAAAAAGCTAGTGTGCTATGAAATATAATTTATTAAATTAATTAGAAAAATACGATGGTATAAATATGAATGCTATATGTGAAGATTAAAAACTATTCATAAATACTAAGTACAAAGAAAGAATCTAAGATGAAAACACAAATTTTTCTTTCTATAAAAAACTTGTTACGCATTCCACACGATCGATAATAACATCAGATCTAAGCTTACAAAGCAGCGTTTCTCAAATTGCGGCGTACCCCCACCCCTTGGGGGAGTGATAAATGTACGAGGGAGAGAGCCTATTGAAAAGTCGAAAACAAAAGATTATTCAAAAAGTTATTAATTTACTGAAAGTAAACAAACAAAATGCTTTCTGACATAATAAATTATAAAATACATATTTACACGGATATAATATACTTATAAATGTATCAGTACTGTACAATGTATTTTATTATTCATTTAACAATACTAAGTTAAGAACAAGTGTGATAATTACCAGTGAACTCATGGACTTGTGTTAACACTTATCTTGATATTTTGCACGGTTTATAATTAGTTCCTTAACTGCCGATTAGAAGTTAAGCGATTCGCTCCCCAATGCTACAGTTTACCATGTAGACGCGCGTAATTTGATGGGTTTTTTTTGGGGGGGGGGGGCGAGAGAAAAGGAATATAAAAACAAATCCTCTGAAATAAGTATATCCTTCGCAAACTCCGTAAAGGTCCTTTTATTGCATTCCAAAGCCTTCGGAATAACTGCATAGATAGCAGTGCACAGAAAATATCGTACTTCGGAAAGACGTATAAATACGCCCAGAAAATTAATGCTTTGGCTGAGCGAGACGTTTATATACGTCGGTGGCATATAAGATATTAAATT